>JBAGKK010512256.1:0-13905 GCA_037177015.1 Euceroptres primus | reverse complement strand
TTTATTGGGGGTTTGGACTTAGAAAAATTTCCTAGCCATGCGGCCATTTTCTAAGTCGTTTAACCAACGTCCTTAAAGAGTTGTACTTATAATATTTCAATCGTGAAATCCAGCACCATGATAAAAATTGAGTTCCGCATAAAGTGTGCACAAATTGTTACAGAGTTCTGAGACATTGGAGTGATAGTAAGCTAGAACACGTGCTTTTCAGAGTATCAATGATTTTGCGAAAACCTATTAGTCATGAAGAATGCTACTTTTGTTCATGTTACTTGCGGGGTTTTAATAGTAAAAATAAACATCTCATAAATTATCCCGATGTAGCATCTGCTACGAAACCTATTCCCGTAGCCTCAGCGAATCTTCTTCCAATTCCTCCAGTGATGATATATGAATGTGAAGAAGAACCCACATTCAAAGAAGCAGCTGATGATTGGGACTTCATAGGGCACAACTGTGATACTACTACACAATTGTACCACCAAACTGCACTAAATGATTTAATCAGGGATTTTGATTTATCGAAAGAAAAGACCAAACTATTAGGCTCTCGGTTGCAAGAAAGGAGTCTCCTCGAAAAAGGAACAACGAGTTGTTACTACAGGTTTCATGAGAAAAATTTTTGAAATTTGTTTCTGAGTAAGATTCCGTGATTTTCTGCAATGACGTATCCGGCTTATTGCAAGAATAGGGAATAGTGTACTATCCTAAAGATTGGAGATTTTTCATAGATACTTCTAAAAGAAGTTTCAAGGGTGTCCTTTTACACAATGGAAATAAATATGCCTCGATTCCCGTGTTTCACTCAATACACCTACGCGAGTCTTACACCAATATGAATCTCATTTTTGAATAAGTGCAGTATGAGAATCATAAGTGGAAACTTTGTGGTAACCTAAAAGTAATTGTCGTAATTCTTGGGCTGCAAGGTGATTACATAAAATTTCGTTGTTTCTTGTGTGAGTGGGACAGCAGAGCACGTGAGTTGCATTGGAAACAGAAAACTTGACCGAAGAGAAAGTGATGGGAACCACGAAATATTGTAAAGGAAGCATTGATTGATCCGAGTGACGTACTGCTACCACCCTTGCATATTAAACTAGGATCAATGAAGCAGTTTGTTAAAGCACTAAAGGTACATGGTACATGTTCTGAGTACCTTATTGAAAATTTCAAATCTCTGAGCGAAGCTAAGGTTAAAGAAGGAGTTTTCACTGGTCCAGGTATTAGAAGGCTTATGAAAGACGATAATTTTGTGAAAATGGTGACAGACCTTGAAAAAAAAGCATGGATGAGTTTTAAGGAAGTGACCAAAGGCTTCTTAGGAAATGTGAAAGAAAAAAATTACAGGGTTCTTTTGACAAATATGTTGAATCACTTCAAGAATTTTGCATGCAACATGAGCCTCAAGTTTTACTTTTTGCATTCCGACCTCGATTTCTTCCCTGACAATCTTGGGGACGTGAGTGAAGAGCAAGGTGAACGTTTTCATCAGGATATAAAAGAGATGGAACGAAGATATCAAGGAAGATGAAATGCAGCTATGCTAGCTGATTATTGCTGGAGTTTGAAAAGAGATGAAACCAATGTCACTCACAGAAGACGTTCCAATTCTCGAAGCTTCGAACAGAAGAGGAAAAGATTCTAGAAATCATTCGGAATGTTATAGATGAAATCACGTCAAATTCTTGCCTTAGTTGACCGAATCCTTAGACTGCCTCGCCTCAGTTGGCTGGATCATGCTTTATCTTGCCTTAGTTGGCCGGATTACTAGACTGTCTTGTCTTAGTTGGCCGGATTACTAGATTGTCTTGCCTTAGTTGGCTAGACGACTAGACTGTCTTGCCTTATTTGGCTGGACCACTAGAGTATCTTGTCTTGGTTGGCCAGATCATGCCTTATCTTGTCTTAGTTGGCCGAATCACTAGACTATCTTGCCTTGGTTAGCTGGACCATGCCTTATCTTGCCTTAATTGGCCGGATCACTAGACTATCTTGCCTTGGTTGACTGGATCATGCCTTATCTTGCCTTAGTTGGCCGGATCACTAAACTCCTTGATAGTGATTGATAATAGAATTATAGCGAATGTTTTTTTCGGGACGCCATATTTGATCCGCGATTTTGAAGATCTGAATTCTGACTCCAAATTCGTGATCAGCGACCCGAAAAACTCTTCGATAGGGAGTTCTGAGGAAATCGTCTGATGAAACGTTTGTTGCTAATGTATCTCAGAAAATAAAATTTCTTGATATAAAAGGTCCTACAGTTTTAACATCAGTCATGGATATTGACGGTCAATGATAAAAAACAATTGTAGTTTTTAAAAACGTTTCGGTGCCGGATTTGGACCCTCATCAGTCAAGTAAAAATCTTTTCATCAGTCAGTAAACATCAGGCATGGATATTGAAGGTCAATGATAAAAAACAATTGTAGTTTTTAAAAACGTTTCGGTCCCGGATTTGGACCCTCATCAGTCAAGTAAAATTTTGTTTATTGCTTGTGAATAAGAATATATACAATGAAGTTGGAAAGTTATAAGTTAAGAAAAAAGTTAGACAAGTATTACAAAAATTTAAGATTAGACTATAAAATAATAAAAAAAGAATAAGCGAGGTTGTCTCATAAAAAGAGACTACAATTTAAGTCGATGTAAATTAGGAATAAATAATTGCAGTGAAAAATTAAACAAATAATTAAAGAACGGAAGGTCAATGAATAAAAAGCAAATATACCTGGTATAAAATCACAAAACGAAGAAAAGTACAATAGTGTTGTCACAGTTTGTCCATACACAAAAGGATTATCAGAAAAAATTGAACAAGTTTTCAAGAAACATAATATCAGGATTATTTACAAACCTACCAACAGTCTCTCAAAATTTTTTAGCAATCTCAAAGACCCACTTCCAAAAAAAAAAAAAAAATAGCTGGAGTAGTGTATAAATACAATTATGTTGGTTGTCACTTTTCTTATGTAGGTGAGACTGGCAGATGTATGGAGTTTCGTTTTCGTGAACACAAGTATTCTATTTCCCATCCTGACAAAACTAATCATACTGCTCTTACTAAACACTATAATGATACTGGTAATAATTTTGATTTTGATAATTTTGAGATTCTATCAACAGAGAACAACAAATCCCGTAGAAAAGTAGTTGAAAACTTTTTTATCAACAAAGTGCCCAATACTGTTAGTCTTAGATATAAAAATAATTTATTTCCTGACAGTTATTCACCTCTTATGAACTTAAATCAATTGTGAATTTAAAAATTTGTTCCAGTCGTTAAATTTCAATTCTGTATTATCGACCCGTAGATCACGTTCGGCTCTCTTGTTTGAATTCCCGTAATTCCTTTTCAGTAGTCAGTCAATCGTTCACGTGCCCTAATGCGGTGCAGGGCTATTGCCCCTGTTTTTAATTTTTTAATTTTTAAGTTTATTATAACATTAGTTGATTTTAGACAACACTATTGTACTTTTCTTCGCTTTGTGATTTTATTCCAGGTATATTTGCTTTTTATTCATTGACCTTCTGTTTTTCAATCATTTGTTTAATTTTTCATTGTTATTATTTATTCCTAATTTACATTGACTTAAATTGCAGGGCCTCTTTTTATGAGACAACCTCGCTTATTCTTTTTTTTTATTATTTTATAGTCTAATCTTGAATTTTTGTAATACTTGTCTAACTTTTTTCTTAACTTATAACTTTTCATTTCCATTGTATATATTTTTATTCGCTGTATTTAAACATCCAAAATGTTCGCTGCCAATATTATGATAATGGTACAAATAGGAAAGGAGACTATAAAGGGGTTCTGAGAAGGCCCTTGGATTTAAATCCAAGGGCCTTCTTTGTCCCTTGCAATCCACACTCACTGAACCTTGTCAACGATGCTTCCAACACCACTTTCGAAACTGTTGGCTTTTTTGGAATTGTACAAGGATTGTACGTCTTTTTCTTAGCCTCACCTTAGAGATAGGAAGTTTTCAGAAAGCACGTTCCGTAATTAGCCTTAAAGCCAGTTTCAGAAACTCGTTGGCTAAGTAGAACTGATGCGGTAAAACCTTTGAGGTATTACACGGGGGAAATCTATGCCAGCTTGATAGAATTATACGAAACCAAAGATGTTAAAATTAGTCACGAAGCTCTATGTTTTGCAAAAAAATGTAAAGAATTCAAATTTCTTTACTCGATTTTAATTTGGTACAAAATCTTAACAAAAATTAATATAGTCAGTAAAGTGTTACAAAGATCTCATTTAAATCTTCCATCTTGTATTAATTTATTTTCTGATCTTAGAAAGTTTTTCATTGAAAAGCAAACCGATGAAGGTTTTAAGCAATATGTAACAGAACTAGCCAAACTCGCAAGAGAAGTTAAAGCAGAGATAAACTTTCTAGCTGTCAGCGAAGTTCCCCAGAGAAGAAAAACTAGGCAAGCAGACTATAAGCACGTTGATGAACCGACACAAGATACAGAGCGTCGATATAAAGTTGAATTCTATTTCATATTACTGCCCTAACAGAAAGATTTGAATTTCTTCAACATTTCACAGACACTTTTGGATTTCTTTTCTACAGTAAAAATCTCAAAAAATTAGATAAACTAGAGCTTTTGAAAAAGTGCAAGACTTACATTTGGTGTTTCCGAATGTAGTAATAGCTTATAGAATTATGTTGACTCTACCAGTGTCCGTTGCTACCGCAGAGTGATCATTTTCAAAGTTAAAATTGATAAAAACTTATTTAAGATCATCAATGACGGAAAATCAACTTTCAAATTTAGCGATTATGTCGATTGAACATGAGATAGTTAAAATACTGCAAGCAAATGACTTAATAGAAAAGTTTGCAGAATTAGAAGCTAGACGAGCAAGCCTTTTGTAAAAATATTTGTAAAAATTTAACCATTTGTGCAATAAAAGTTTTATAACCAAATTATGACTTAAATTATTTATAATATTATTTAAATAAATAAATTATTTATTTTGATTTTTATGTATAAATAATTTAACCTCGAAGGTGAAAGGAGAAGGGCGCCATCGGCAGGGCATGGTCTGCACCCGGGCGGTACAAGGGTAGGAACGGCGCTGATTGTGTGTTTATACAAATTACGAATTTATTTTTAATCGCGTTACAATAATAGGTATTGATTATTAAATTCAGTGTTTTTCAGAGGAGAGCCAACAGTACTTGTTAAGATAGTATGCTCAGTAAACAATAACAATGAATTAAAATGTTGTTAATATTAATTGCAATTTTATTTTCCCTACTTCCATATATCGCAATATGTTGATAAAGATCAGAGGTTTGACAATCTTAGGATAAACAATAACCTTGTTCAGAAGACGTGCTGCTTATAAAAATAAAGGTAAATTTGTCCCTAAACTTTATGATGTAACATTATAATATTACAATTATTTTTATTTTGTTCATAAAAATATTTGTAATAGGGCAGAGGACATTTTTTATTCAGCTGCCTGAGTACTGTTCTCGGCTGGGGTCGAGTTGCGGAACGGTCAGGGGAACACAGCGGTTGGTGCCTTCCCCCTCCATGCTACTACCTTTTCTGCAGCTCAACATGAGCCGTCGAACGGTCAAAGCTCATTAAGGGTCATTAGTACTAAGGGTTCGATGGAAAAGACGAAAAAATGTGCAGTTTTGCACTTAGCGATTTGAAAACAAGATATTCATGATCTACGACTTTTTACGATTCCAGTCGTATGTTATTTTCATTAAAAAGACTCACATTTCCCATAATTTTCCCTTCACACTTTACCCAGGCTTAGGACTGGCAGCAAATTCTACGAAATAAATTTTTTCCATGCTGGCGTGTTTAAAAATTGTTGGGAAATATGTATTGTGAATGTTATAATAATAGAATATAAATAAACGAATCTAATTAATTGAGCAGCTAAAGGAGAACTTTTTTTTCAAATGAGTCCATACATAATAATAATAAAATATTATTTAACCAAATATTATCTCAGTAAAGTGAAATAAGTACTGAAATTAGCTACATATTTCCCTCTCGTAGATTTTAGCTATTTATTTCTTATGAACTAACTAGTAAAAACTTGCGTGAAACTTGACGAACAAGCTCAAAACGAGTTATGAATCCGACTTGGAATTTCAAAATTGCATCGATAAGGAATTGTTCTTTTTCGATGATTTCTTTTCTCCTTGTCGCTTCACTCCTCATTTTTTTATAGACTTCGAGCTACATTTCTTTAAAAATTTTGATTAAATTGAAACTGTTCGGGTTGGGCGTGTAAAATTCAGCGTTTAATTTTGAATAGTACGCTTCACAACCGTTTGTTGTGCGCGTAGTTGTATGCGAAAATTCAGTCCAAAGTTCAGGAGAGAAGTTTGAATCGCTTGCGACGTAAGTTCTCCAAATATAATTCCAAAATTTCTGAACTCGGTCGTTTTCTGGTTTGATAGGCATGAGGTCTTCAACGAAACATTTAGCTACGTCTATTGGATCCAAAAAAGCAAGACCAAAAAATTTTTCCAAGAAAAAACCTATTTCTGAATTCACATTTTAATAATAATAACACGATTTGAGTTCGTTCGTCAAGTTTCACGAAAGTTTTTACCAGTTAGTTCATAAGATGAACATTCTACCGACTTTTAGTTTAGAGTTTAGTTTAGTTTAAAGTGAAATACATAGCTAAAATCTATGAGAGGGAAATATGTAGCTAATTTCAGTACTTATTTCACGTTATTGAGATAATATTTCGTTAAATAATATTTCATTATTATTATGTATGGACTCATTTGAAAAAAGCTCTCCTCTAGCAGCTCAATTAATTAGATTCGTTTATTTATATTCAATTATTATATCATTCACAAACATATTTCCTAACAATTTTTAAACACGCCAGCATGGAAAAAATTTATTTCGTAGAGTTTGCTGCCAATCCTAAGCCTGGGTAAAGTGACTGGAATCGCAAAAAGTCGTAGATCATGAATATCTTGTTTTCGATCAGTATCCATTCCACTTTCGGTCGTGTCTAAATACTCGAAACAGGAAATTTGGGAAATCCCGTACAGCTAGACTTTAGACAGTCTAGACTCTCCTTTGTGGATTGTCTAGACAGAATGATTAACAATGAATATTTTATTAGAGCAACATTTCACTTGAGTAAATTCCGGATAGTCTAATTTGGCAAATTAGAAATTCTCAGGAATATAATAGAATGAAACGTAGGAATTTTGCTTTAATAAACTCATAAATATGTATTACTCAACCAATCAGATTGCTCGAAACTATCCTTAATTAATTTTGCACTCCACAAAATTTCTCATTCGTGCATTGACTTGCAATGTTAGTGAATTTTCTGGTGTCTTCTGCTCTGGTGAAAATCTGGTTTTGGAAACCTCTACCCTCTACAGTCTACCTTGTATTTTGTAAAAAAATGTCTTCGGAAGCTGCTCCAATTATTACCGAAGGGACGACGAGTAAAGGTAAAACAATTCTAATTATGAATAGGTTTAAATTCCATATTGACAAAATTTTATCAACGGAAGAGAAAAGATGGAAATGTAATGACAAAAAATTTTTTCGTACTTCGGGTGAATCTTCGCGAACTATTAACATTCAACATAATAATTTTAATCATAACCACGAACCCGTAAGTGAGCAAACTTTGCACGCACTGAAAAAAATCTCTTTCGAATTTTGCAAACAATTTAAATTTACTGAAAACGCAAGACATTCGTGTTACTTTTCTTGAGATTCGAGCGAATTTTGTATTGCAACCTTCAATGCCAGAATAGCAAAGTCGGAATAGCAAGTTCGTTCCAGAGTCATACTAAGAAAGCCCTCCACTCTGCCATGCATGGAACATGACATGTGCGTATTTTGTTTGTCGCGCACGCGCAGGTAACCGATCGTACCAGGCGCATTTGCCAAAGCAACTTCGCCATACCGAGAGCGTACGGGTTCCAAGCGTTTTTCGCCGGCAGAGTGGGAGCTTTCTTAGTAAAACTCTGAAGCGCTTATAGCAGACATGCCCAGCTAGGAGAAATTCCCGACCGAAATGTATGGTGCGCTTCCACCCCCGTTTCTTCTCGGGGCTAGGCTACATCACTAGATGAGAGAAAACCAAGCAACCACGCGACTCTTCTACCACTCCAGCTCTTCAGAAGAAATGGAGGTGGAAGCGCACCATGTGTTTCGTTCGGGAGTTTCTCCTAGCCCGCATGTCTGGCATATAGTATCCGCAAGTTCGAGCGAACTTTGTTTACGCATTTACTATTCTGGCATCCAACACTGTCATACTATAATCGCCATATTTTATCCAAAAACGCATCGTTTTCTATGCCGATATCACATAAAAATTCGCTAAAGAAAATTACAACAGTCGCAGACCAAACCTGCTTAAAACTATCTAAGATAATTCACTCGTGTGTAGAAAAGAACATCAGGATAACAACTTATAAAAAAGTAGATGAATTAAATGTAAAGACTGAAGATGAAGATTTTGTTCTTATAAATGATCCCAAGTCAAATATGATAATTTTCTCGATCGTAAATAATTGAAGGTATTTAACAAAATCAAATAAATTGTATGCCGATGGGACTTTCAGTTTTTGCACTCAGTTTTTCAAACAACTTTTCAGCTTACATGGTTTTTTTAACGGCCATTATATTCATTTAGCTTTCTGCTTGCTGAAAGATAAACGCGAAGCTACATACACAGAATGTTTTGCTACAATTTGCAAATTATGTGAAAAAATATCTTTTTCTGCTTTCTAAGAAATAATTGTTGATTTTGACATAGGAATACAATATACAGAATGCTGCGAAAAAAGTTTGGTCAAACGTGCGAATTGTCGGCTGCAGATTTCACTTAGCTCAAGAATGTGTCGAGAAATACAACAATTCGGGCTTACTATGGAGTATAAAAATAAAGATTCTGAAATTTGACGTTAGTTACGCGTTTGTTTTGGCTTAATGTTTTAGATCACTGGGAAGTTGAACATTTTTTTTGCATTAGAGTTATTACCAATCATGCTGCATGACGATAAAACGATCAATTTCGCGTATTATTTAATCGATACATATCCAAAAGATGACTGTACATTTCACCGGGAAATTTGGACCGAAAAAACCACCGATTTAATACGAACAACGAATGCGTGTGGATCGTTCCATTCTTGTTTCAACAATTCCTTTTATCACACGCATCCTTCAATTTTTAAAAAACTATTGAAACTCTGATCGAAGTTCAAACGGACACTTATTTTAAATGCAATAGCATTGATTCGCTTTTTCAGTACCAAAATTTCGAATCAAAGAAAAAACATGAATTCGTTAAAAATCAGATTAACGATTAGGGTAAAAGGTCTAGTGAACCGCACCTATCGTAGATAAATGCATTTCACAATATATTGATACGTTGAAATCGATGTAAAGGTACAGATTATTACTCGTTATTTTGTTTTTGAGATGAGAGAGGGTTTTTTTGACGGCATTTTGTTGAACTCTTTTGACAAATAAATATTTTCTTGGACAGTATATGCCATCAGTACATACTGTCAGAATCAATCCGAAATTTTTCCCCAAGGAAAACTTATCAACCACTGAAGTCAAAGTGCAAATGGAATTTACTCCGGATGAATCCAGAATCTGTCCGGTTAAAAATTTCGAGCACACACGAAAAGAATTTCGGCACAGCAGACATACCTACTAGCACACCAGGAGTGCTAAACGCTAGGACGAATCTTGTCCATTCGTTTGGCACGGCTGGTGCGCCGTTTTGAGACAGCAGACGTGCTGGAATGCACAGGAGCCGTATATATACGAAAGGAAGAACCCGTCTCGCCTCAGTTTGGCGCATCTGATGCGCCAAAATCAGTATAATAGTTGTGCCTGAGCCTACGTAGAGCTGCTGTACTGTAGTTGGTGCGTCTACTGTGCCGAAATGCTTTCCGTGCAGGATGGGTCAATCAATCCGAAATTTGTCCACAAAGAATCTTGTCTCCCGGTAAAATGAAAGTGCAAATGGAATACCGTGCGGATGAATCCGGATTTTTTCCAGAAAAAAATGCCGACTCCAGAATGAATTAGACTGAATCCGAAGTTTCTCGGCAATAAGAAAGCTTTTCCGCTGATATTAAGCGCAAATTGAATTTTGTCCGGTTGAATCTGGAATTTGTATGCAATTCAAAGTCAAATCTTAGCTAAATACCCGTTACCAATAACCTCGTCTAAGCATCAGATAGCTCAGAGGATAGGATACATGACTCGGCTTGGTGTCTGCAGTTCGATCCTGGTTCCTTTGTGTGGTTGCTTAAAGTTATGAAATATGTGTCAAAATTAATTTAAATTATATTTTTTTATTTCAATGTATTTTTAGTCTTAAAATGAATTTTTTTATTGTGGATTCGGAGTCAGTATGGAAATTTGTATTTTCCGGACACATTTCGTATACAATCAGACAAATTTCGATCTCAACCGGATAAAATTCGGATGACAAAAACCGGACAATTTAAAACAAATTTCGGAAACCGGAATTCGTTTGGAATTTTTAGCAGAGAGTCAAAATTTCTCAACTGGTCACCTGATTTTCGACTTGATGTAGAAACTTGGAAATTTTTTAATGAATGGAAAGCTTTTGACCATGAAAAAAGACCCCCCGGCGGTTTTTATGAAATATCGATTTTTGAAGAAGTTCTCAAGCAATCAATAAAAAATGCACTTTTATTCAGAAATTAATTACTCCTAAACCATTGCAGATTAAAGTCTAAAATTTTGTGTCACTATTACTTAGTGAAGGATTTATCCAACGATCATCATTTCTTAGTCAGATTGTTTAATTTACGGTTTTTTAATAACAATTAAACAAATCATATTTATGTGTTCTACACACGTAAATTCGTAGTTTTTCTTGTTGTTCTGTGCATAGGACGTTCACAAAATAGAATATGAAAAAAATTGGGGTATTCGTAATTTTTAACGTTGGAAAATATATTTTTCTCGCTCGATGCACTCCTTACTAGCGCGCGCGTACCGGTACGAACTTGCACGCATGGTACGCCGACGCAAAAAACAAATGAAAAACATGTGTTTAAACGAATGAATATTGCTTAGCAGTGTACAGGCCCGATCAACTCAATGGTAGAAATATGCAGAAGGATAGTCGACTGCAGCGCCAACAGTTGGCCGGCCATTCAGTTAAATGCATGTATGTATTGGGTCTGTGTACTGTATAACCTGCTCTTGAGTGTAACATCCCACTGAATTCTTGAATTTTGCATTACGCCTTTCAAATATGAAAACTTACGTATGTAAGTCATGACTTACATACGCAAGATTCCACTAAATTCTCGAATTTTGCTTTGCGTATGTAAGTCATGACTTACATACGCATACATACAATTTTCTGGTTGAGAGAAACCGTAAGTACCTGGAATTTAGACGATAATAGAGTGACAACGATATGAAACATATGTACACTGCTAAGCAATATTCATTTGTTTAAAAACATGTTTTTCATTTGTTTTTTTCGTCGGCGTACCATGCGTGCAAGTTCGTGCCAGTACGCGCGCGCTAGTAAGGCGTGCGCCGCGCGAGAAAAATCTATTTTCCGTCGTTAAAAGTGACCAATACCTCAAGTTTTTTTCATATTCTATTTCGTAAACGGCCTATGCACAGAACACCGAGAGAAATTACGAATTTACGTGTGCAAAACACATAAATATGATTATTTTTTTACTTATTTGTTATTAAAAAACCGAAAATTAAATAATCTGACTAAGACATGATGATCGTTAGATAAATCCTTCACTAAGTAATGTTCACACAAAATTTTAGACTTTAATCTGCAATGGTTCAGGAGTAATTAATTTCTGAAAAAAGTGCACTTTTTATTGATGGCTTGAGAACTTCTTCAAAAATCGATATTTCATAGAAGCCGCCGGCGGGTCTTTTTTTATAGTCAAAATCTTTCCATTCATATAAGAATTTCCAAGTTTCTACATCAAGTCGAAAATCAGGTGACCAGTTGAGAAATTTTAACCCTATACTGGTACTTTTGACGAAATCGGAGCGAAGACACATAATCTCAAGACTTTATTCTTTATTATGATAACAAGAACTTGGCCATTTATTGCGGTAAGCGGCATCGAAAAGTAATGTTTAGAAATTCAATCATATGACTGTGAGGAATATCCCCAGATATCTCTGGCGGTTACTCTTCTAACTGCACATGACTGTCAGAATTGATGGTATAATACATGTAACGTATTATCGATCGCTGCAGAAAACTTGAGCTGATAATTATTTTCCTCATATATTTTAGCAAATTTTCCTTGCAGAAATAATACTTGGTCTAAAAATGCAAAAATAATCCAGCTTTTGCATTAAGAAATGTTGAAAAAATTTGGGCATTTCTAATTCGTACATAAAATGTGCACGGGAGAGTTAGAAATTTTCTACAAGTTTTGAGTCATATCTATTATAGTATGATTATATATTACTATAATATATAATATAATATATGTTGACAATTTGCGTATTTCTGACTTTATTTCAGAGGGGTACAAATATTTTGTAGAAAAATTTCATTGAAAATTTCATCCAATTATTTTTTATTTATATTATGGCTAAATTATCGGATATAATATAATAATTTTTTTCCGAAATTGGGCTGACAAGGGGAGGGCCAGATGTGGGGTTTCTTGTTTCGATTTATATTTTCCCTGATGATAGGTCATTACCCAACTTATAATTTGCCAAAGCAGTTCGATGCGGGCGATGGACATTTACTATCCAGCAACCTGAGTACTGCCCCCCCCCCCCCGGACTCGATTACCCCTTATGCGCCTCGATCTCGGCTCACCTGACACACGGGACTCTTTCCAGCAGGGGTCCATATTGTCTGAATAATGAGACTTATGTAAATAAAAAAAAGAAGAATTGAGGGGCCGGATGCAATAAGGGGACGAGCGCTCGAAAACGCGAAAAAGTATTGTCCAAATGTCTTGTGATATCTAAATTTTCAAGTTCAAAAAAGTGAAATAAAAAAAATATGGGCTTTTAGAGAATAACAAGTCGGAACTTTTTTCTATTTAAAGTTTTTTTCCCGATGTATATTTTTTATAATAATAACACTGAAAAAGTGAAAAAAAAATTTCCTCAAAATCAATTATTTTTTAAAACATAAATCGTCTTTACTCAGACAAATATTATAGAAACTGTTTGAAATTTGGTATACACACGCATTATACTTTAGCGATGCCTAATAAATGAAGAAAAAAAGTTAAAACTGCCAATAGTTTAATTATAATTAATTGCAAATTGAGACCTGATGTTAATCACGTTTTTTAAGATTCGGCGAAGAAAAGTATCGAGTGAACTTCAAAGTTGAAACAACTTCCAGTGAGGCATTTGTTCCTCACTATTGAGGGAAGATTTCTGGAAATTTTTAGATCGATTCATTAAAAATTTGCGGAAACATCCATTTTGTAAGAAAGCACGCGACGCCGTCTACGATTGAAAAGACGAGTTTTTTATAGGACTCGATTCAGCGCTTGAATCTGCTAACGATGCAATCGTAGACGGCGTTGCGTGCTTTCTTACAAAGTGGATATTTCCGCCAATTTTTAATGAATCGACTTAAAAATTTCCAGAAATCTTCCCTCAATAGTAAGGAATAAATACCTCACTGGAAGTTGTTTCAACTTTGAAGTTCACTTGATACTTTTCGTCCCCGAAACTTAAAAAACGTGCTTACCATCAGGTCTCAATTTGCAACTAATTATTATTAAACTATTGGCAGTTTTAACTTTCTTCTGCATTTTTTAGGCATCGCTAGAGTATAATGCGTATGTATACCAAATTTCAAACAGTTTCTATAATATTTGTCTGAGTAAAGACGATTTATGTTTT
>JBAGKK010512245.1:0-13905 GCA_037177015.1 Euceroptres primus | reverse complement strand
TATATATTGTTTACCTTTTTACATCTAAAAAAATTAATGAAATTTACAATAAGAAATAAATATTCACAGTCCATATTAAGAAGATGAAATTTATCACATAACAAAAGTCAAAAATTATTTAAATTAAATTCTTTCTTACGAGAAAATGGAATAATTATTCTAATTCTATTCTAACCTCTAAGAAATGTCAAAATATTTATTCAGAATCATTTCAACTCATATCGACTCCGTTTCTCGCTTCAAATTTTATTTACACTACAAGTTAATTTTCCGAAAAAAATCGAACAGAAAACCTGATTTAATATGGCCAAAAATAATTATTCATTTTTTTCTTCAATCTTTTTGTTGGCAAAATACAATGTTACATATTGGGCTGTAATAATACATTTTGAAGGGTTGGAGTACAGAACTAGATAACAAACATTTTTATTCCTCAAAAATCAAATACATATTGTGGTGAAAGGATTTTTTTTAAATATCATTTTTTGAAACAATAATTTAAAAATGTATTAAAAATTTTAGTTATAATTTAGTTACAATCTTAACGTAGTAATAATTTTTTCCAAACTTTTAGCATGAATATTTCTTGAAATTATTATCATTTCATGAAAAAAATATATTTTTTTATTTTTTGGATTTTAGCAATCTGCAGTCAAGCCTGGACCAATTTTAGGCTAGTGTCACTTTGAGATTGTCATCTTTCACATCAATTTCCTCTAACCTGGATAACTTTTTTTGATCAAACTTTTTTGACCTCAATTTAACAATACTTCGGCTCGGGAGTGGACATTTGTTCTATGTTTAAATAGTGATTTCGATTTTATATAATGTTTTATCGATGAAAAAGTCTCATATACACACATATATAACAAATACATAACAAAATTATTGCACATATTCCCCCCCCCCCACACACACACGGTAAAATTTGCCAAGTGTACCCGCCTAAAATTTTGTTGTCGCCTATGTTATTGAAACTCCACCAGATTTTAGGCTTAGTGGACCCCTTTAAATTCTGTAAAGAGGGTGCACCTAGTACAACGAGTTGTCAATATACAGGGGCCCGAATTTCCGACGATGTACTTCGACCGTTTACTTTCAATTGTACATAACTCCTAATACAGTTATCCAATTTTACTTTTTTATGGAGGTTTTGAAAAGATCTTTTAACTAGATTTACAATAAAAATAATTATTTCACAATCAAAAAATTATTTCACCCTAATTTTTCATTTTTAAAAAAAATTTGAGTTTTTCTCACAATGCGGCATTTTTTATTTATTTTTAAAATAAGCTAGAAAAAAGCTTGATTTTTTCTCTTGAAAAACATCCCAAAAATAAAATGGGATGGAAAGTATTAGTTGAGTTGTAGAAGGTCATAAGAGCGTGGGTGCACCGCGCCAACTAGCCGCAGCGCTACCAGGCGTGCTGTAGTGTCTGAGTGGTTCTAATACTTAATAAAAATGATTTTTCTGTTTACGTGAAACGACGATTTTATTTTATTCTCACTTTAGTTGGAGAACAATTTAGATATCTTCTAAATGAAATTTTGAAAACGGTTTCATTGTTAGAGAACGATAGCTAATAATAAAATAATAAAAAATTGTGGTGGATGATTCTGCTCGCCTGTTACATTTCGAGGTGCATTTTGGTAAGTCCTCTTGCCTCTTACGTTTTGGGTTTTTTTTTGTGTTTATCTGCTTGCCTCTAACGATTTTGGGGTGCTTTTTGATGTGAGTCTCCTTGCCTTTCACATTTTGGAGTGCTTTTTGATGTGAGTCCCCTTGCCTCTCACGTTTTCGGGTGCTTTTTGGCGTGAGTCCCCTTGCCTCTCACATTAGTACTTAAAAAATGATTGTTTTATTGAATTTTACGTTCACTTTGCTCTTCTCTTCGCGATCTTTCTCTTCGGGAAAATTTCATGCTGCGGAGATGACGAATACTTCCTTGCCTCTCACAGTGGTACTTAACAAATGATCTTTTTATTGAATTTGACGTTCACTTTGCTCTTCTCTTCGCAATCCATGTGTACGGCACTCGGGCATATTTTTGGGGTAACTTATAGGGGCAGGTGGGACGGGGGAGCAGAGCTTTAGGGGTCGTCCGAGAGAGGCGCGCGAGAGTCGAGTAAATTACACTGCCGATGTGCAACAGTCAACAGTTCAAGAGAAGGTAAAGTGTGGTTATGATTGCCTTCACATCTTGATGCTCCAATAATCAAATTGATTTTTGATTAAATTTATGTTTGATTCAATTTAGAATAAAAAAGTTTTTGAATATTTTTAATATTAATTGTCAACTGTACTTTCTCCCGCTTTCGTTAACCTTTTTTCCAGAAAAAAAAACTAAATAGAGAAGGTATTATTATATTCTCGGTTTGTTTCGTGTTTACGTAACTACAAATTGCAGTTTTATTATTGCGATTCTCTTTCATGAGTTGAGCTTTTTTATTTGAGCGAGGGACGAAAGTGGATATTGATATTTTGTAGCATGATGTTGTATAGAGGCAAAAGAGTCCAATTTAATATTCACACAAACGAACGAAATATAATCTGTTGCCTACAAAGATTCGTAGAGCATACGATTTCTATCCCTGCCAGTAATACTTTAAATTGCTGACAAAGTGTGATAAAATATGAAAAAAAATTTTAAATCTCTGAAAAGGGAAAAGAGTTTTACCGATTTATCTATTATTTCATGTTTCGGCATTATTGATAAAGTGATTACAAAATTTACTTTGCTCTTTAAAAGAATTAAAAAATTTAAATAGAATATTATAACTTTTTATTGATAAAGTGACTACAAAATCACAATTTACTTTGCTCTTTAAAAGTATTGAAAAATTTTAATAGAATAGAATATAAAGAAAAGATATGTGTAGAAAAAGAAGACAAAAATCTATTTATCTTCTTTTTATATATCTTTTCTACATATTCTATTCTATTTAAACTATGCACAGTTAATTATTTCGCATTTCATACCATTTCTTTAACACTTAACAATTAACTTTTTAATTTAAAAGTATTTAGAAAATACGCTCAGGGTCTTGAAACTTTTCGTAGCAGGAGTTGGTAGGTTTATCAATTTCATTCAACTTTTAGTTAAGGGGTCGCTCAAAAGGGAGCGCTGATCCGAGTCTGAGTTTCCCCCGTCATTTGCCCTGAGTGCCGTACCCATGGCAATCTTTCTCTCCGTAGCATGAAATTTTCCCAAGAAGAGCAAGATCGCACAGAGAAGAGCAAAGTGAACGTAAAATTCAATTTTAAAAAACCATTTTTTAAGTACCACTGTGAGAGGCAAAGGGACACACACCAAAAAGCACCCTAGAACGTAAGAGGCAAGGGGACTCACATCAAAAAGCACCCCGAAATGTTAAAGGCAAGGAGACTCACATCAAAAAGCACCCCACATCGTTAGAGGCAAGAAGATTAACACCAAAAAAACACCCCAAAACGTGAGAGGCAAGGAGACTTACTAAAACGCACCTTGAAATGTAACAGGCGAGCAGAATCATCCACCACAATCTTTTATTATTTTATTATAAACTATCGTTTTCTTACAATGAAACCGTTTTCAAAATTTCATTTAGAAGATGTCTAAATTGTTCTCCAACTATCAAAAAGTGAGAATAAAATAAAATAGTCGTTTCTCTTAAACAGAAAAATCATTTTTATCACGTATTAGAACCACTGAGACACTACAGCACACCTGGTAGCGCTGTTGCTAGTTGGCGCGATGCACCCACGCTCTTATGACCTTCTGCAACTCAACTAATACTTTCCATCCCATTTTCTTTTTAGGATGTTTTTCAAGTGAAAAAAATCAAGCTTGGGGTGAAATAATTTTTTTATTGTGAAATGATTATTTTTATTGTAAATCTCGTTAAACGACCTTTCCAATACCCCTATAAAAAAGTAAAATCGGATAACTTCATCAGGAGTTATGTACAATTGAAAGTAAACGGTCAGGGTGAATCGTCGAATATTTGGGCCCCTGTATCTTGACAACCCGTTATATTAGGTGCACCCCCTTTACAGAATTTGAAGAGGTTCACTAACACTACAATCTGGTGGAGTTTCAATAAGATAGGCGACAAAAAAAATTTAGGCGGGTACACTTGGCAATTTTTACCCCATATATAACAAAATAACTACATATATTTGTCCTATTGAGCTTTTCTGGTATAGAAGGATTTGAAAAAGCCATATTTAAGAAAAGGTGCCGTACGATCACTGTTCCCTGATGGCCCGGCTTATTTATCTAAGACAACAAGGAAATGAAATTCTCAGAAGAAAAGAACGCCACCATGCGAATCTGCAAATAGTGCATTTTACTGTTATTTATTAACAATAAGTGTTATGTAAAAAGTAAATTAAAATTTTATATTTATTACAACGAATATGACTTCCAAAATGTGATTGGTTCGATCAATGTGATTCTCGAATGTGATTTTACTATGTAAAAACAATGTTGCTAATTATAAAACAAATTGATAGTTCACTATTTGCTACGGCAACGAATATAACATAAAAAATTATATTTGTTTAATCAATGTGATTGATTAGTTATAATATTGTTGCAAATAGTATATAACTTTTATCGATTTTATTTATCAACAAAAAGAAAATTATTATCAAAAAATTAATTTTCCTACCTACAAATTTTAAAACCCCTTTTTAAAAACCATTAAATCTATTTGTTTAGGTACAACATTTTATTACTCATTATTATTAACTATCAATTCCTGTTTACTTATGTAAATTAATTTTGAAACTATATTTCCAGATGAATTATTTTGTCAATTAATTACATTATTATTAATATAATACTTTGTCACTGTGTGGAAAACTGTATGTATTTTAAACTTTTTTCTCCATCGCTATCACTATTTCCTCAGATTTTTTACCTAAAAATTATTATTGAAAGTCTATTAATCTATTGTAATAGATTCACCATTCAATTTGTAGAGAAAAAAAAAACATTATTTTAATTATTTACATTATTATTCCATAAGAGATAGTGTTAACTGTGTAGAGACCGCGGCTGCTCTCTGTCGGATTTTTTCGGTACTACCACTTTGTAAGCGTATATTTACGGAGCTTTATGGATGCCAACCATGCAAAAGCTTGGTAGTCAGATAGGGTTACCCTAAACACTAAAACCATCCTTAACTCCACTTTTTATCAGAAGTGAGATTTTTATATCGTCTGGCTCATTGCGATAAGCTGCATCTATTGGCGTTAATGAAAATTGAAAATAATTGTAATTGTTTATAAAAATTAAATAACAAAAATACGTAAGTTGCTCTAAGAACGGCGCAACTCAGCGAATTTGTATAAGCAGGCCTTTTTACATCATCAAAAAACATATACACGCTGATTTGCACCCATCTGAAAGCACGTTTCTTTACACATTCATTCTATGTACCTACGAAAGTCTCGTCAAATTTAATTGTGCAGTGAAGAAAAGCCCTCAAGTTATAAGGATAATTTATATCATCTCTTATATCATCAATTTATATCATATCATCTTTTAACCAGCCTTTTGTAATAGTAAAACATAGATTTTAGATGCAATTTAATGTTCATTAAAATTCACATACAAGGTCGCGATTCGACAATAGTATATTTCGATAAAAAATGCCAAGCGGGCGGTTTAGTCACTGCGAGTGTGAAGGCCCAAAACGAACCCGAAGGCGAGGCGAAGCCGAGCCGCAGGGTGAGTGACAACCCGGCCGTGAGGCCTCGTGTATCGAACAATATTTTTCTTTACAAATAAATGTAAAACCTGAGATTGCCCACCATTTACAGACATAAAAAATAACCTCACCAACAAGATGTTTACATAGTAACAGTTTATGACACTAGATGACGTTAGTAGTAGCAAATAGTTAGTAGCAAAATATTTTTCTCACCGATGACCGGTGACCAAAATTATTTTACACACCGCCACCAGTAAACAAAACATTTTGGCCACTGCTCATCAATGCAGTGCGCAAACGGCCATTTTGGATGTCTGTAAATGGTGGCCAAACGAGGGTTTTGTATGCATGTGTAAAGAAAAACAGTTTTCTTTGAATATCTCTAATCGAAATAAAATGCAATAGAGGATGTTCTTACTCTTAGCCATGCGGCAGAAATAATGATAATACCCGGATAACAATTCGTGCGCGCACGTTACCCGCACGCTGATGCGCGTACGACATGCACGCAGAAATA
The DNA here is from genome assembly GCA_037177015.1 of Euceroptres primus. Taxonomy (NCBI): domain Eukaryota; kingdom Metazoa; phylum Arthropoda; class Insecta; order Hymenoptera; family Figitidae; genus Euceroptres; species Euceroptres primus. Next base: position 7,688 of record JBAGKK010512245.1, on the reverse strand, counting down.
CATCATACTGGCCAACACTTGTAGGGGATCATTCCGTGCGAGCTAAGTGATGGCTTATATGCCCGCACACATGTGCCCTGCACGGCCTGCGGCGCATACGCGCCTCCATGGAGGACACATCTGCGTGGTGATCTGAACGCACGCGTGCGGGTTGTGCCTCCACCATGCATGCATTGTGCACGCATTTTGCAATCTGGATAATAATACAATCTGCAACCTATCGATTACTAAAGTGCATAAAAGTGTCTTTAAGTGTGTCTTTAATAACCTATTATTCAATATAAATAAATGAAGTATTTCTATAAGTTATACACTTTAAAAAGTGTCTTTAATAACCTATTATTCAATATAAATAAATGAAGTATTTCTATAAATTATACTAAATATATAAAACTATATTTACCCAATGTCTCCAAGCATTGACACCAAAAGTGTATTTGAGAGCCATATTGGCATCTGGTTTCTCGACAGGTTCATTAAACCTTGGCTGTTGTGTAGCTTGTTGCTCTGTTGGTGACATAAACGGCATCTCGTTTGCACAAGATGCACGCCTTCCTCGTTTGCTTGGTGTGGAGCGAGGTTTATACGGAACCATGCGTTTTCTACCACGCGTTGAAGATATGACTCGTTCTGGTTGTACTGTAAAATAATTGTATATTAAGAAATTGGAAAGCTAATGTTAACAAATTTACATTATTTTTGTCAGGTGTAGGGGAGAATGCTTCTAACTGGATAAGAACAGTTTTGAGTTCGTAATTCGTACACATTTTACAGAAAAAAGGAAAATATTACATACAGTCAAGTGCATATACGTCTTATGTCTAGTAATTATTTTTGTCCCACTCCCCCTCATTGACTTTTAAGGCTACATTCTACTTTCTCGGCTTCAAAAAATCGAATGTTTTTTTCTTGCTTAATTCGAAAGTATACACCATAAAGAATATGGTGTCAAAATTTGTGAACGAAATTCAACGTATTTTAGAAGCTACAGGTCTTTATAGTAACTTTAAACGCGTTTTTCTTGAAACAACATTTTTTTGTATTGCGGGCATGATAAAAAAATACTTGACCAATCAAAATTTAAATATGTTATTCTGCACATTAGCAACTATAGTATGAACTAGAATCAAGTTGATTGGTTCATATTTACTATTTTTTAAAAATGAATTACAGGGGGAAAAAGTGTTTTTTCGGTGTTATCAATTTTCAAAATCTGCCGTTTTGAAAATATTTGTTCAAATTTTTTCATTTTAGTTCATGCTATAGCTACAATCATACAAATTCAAAATCTACTTGATTTTTTTTCTGACATTTCAGTGGACCTCAATCACGCCCGCAAGCAACCCATGTATTTTTCAAGACGTCATAAGGAGCTGCAGATAACCCCACTAAAATGTATGAAAAAAATTAATATTGATATACCTAAGTAAAATTTTGAAGGGCACATGATACGTTATGACGCAACGAATTACTGACCGGGTAAAAAATATTCTGCAGTCCTATTTTTAAACAAACAAAGATATCGCGTTGAAACTTAAGAGAATAACAGAAAACATTATGACGCATGGCTGTTATGTGCGCTTAAAATTTTAAAAAAATTCAAAATAATTTCTTTTTAATTTTGAAGAAATTACGCGTAACAGCAATGCGACATAATGTTTTATATTATTCTCTTAAGTTTCAACGCGATATCTTTGTTTAACAGGGTGTCCAGCGTGCGGGAAAAACGTGAAAAGTGGGAATTTTATTGGTACGGGAAATGTACGAGATTTTTTCTTTGAAGCCGGAATTTTTTATTTTCTCTTTATGTCTATGTCCGCAAAGATTGAAATTATTAATTTAATTTGCAACTACAAGACTAATAATAAAAGTTTAAAATTTGTATTTAATTATACATGTGATTTTATGTTCAAGATAAAAGCTTCTTTTTTAGAAACGTAAATGTCAGAAGAATCATTTGAACAAGGAAGCAAGTTTTAATTAAAAAATGAACGGGAATTTTGAAAATATATGCGGGAAACATACGGGAATTTTATAGCAGGTCTCCTCTGGACACCCTGTAATTCGTGACGTCGTAACGTATCACATGCCCTTTCTTATAAAAAATACATGAGCTAGAATCTCTATCACATTTACCATCTTAGCGGCTGGAAGTGCAGATTCTGCGGCAAAATAATTCCAAAAGAGATTTATATTTTTCAAGATATATATATTGTAATGAACGTCCACTTAGATATATCAAATGTCATACCGCTTCAGATAGTTCTAGGTTTATTTTAAATTAGTAAATTGGATAGAGATAAATCTAAAATTCCAGGAAATATGAAAAATAGAATTACTTAAAGAATTTGATTGTGATCTATGAAACGAAAAAGGAGTAGAATAACTAGAGATAAGCGAAGGTTATATTTGTTTAGATCTCGACATGGAAGAATTTGTAGATTTTCACAGAGAATTAAAAGGAATTGGAGAAAATTGTAACTCGTAAAACCAAGCCTATTCCGGGGAGAGGGGGTGTAACGGAGTTACAACGTTAGGGCCCTACATCGTGTGAATCGGTCCTGAGGAAACCGAGGAATCACGAGGAGTGCCGGACTTGCCCGATCGTAGGGTAGCAGGCCGGCCGGTCGCTCCTCGTGCTTCACTTCGTTCCGAGCCCGTATTATGATAAGGCTATTCCATGCCTTTCCCTTTCGCGTGTCAGCGACAATTAGTCTTTTGGTGTGTGCTATCCAAGCGAGGAACATCGACGCAGGACTTCGTCTTTTCCACTCGCCGCCGACGTTGTTAACCCATTCTTCCTCGAGTAAGTTAATAAACCAAATGTTAAATGATTTATCGACTCAATTATTGACTTCGCCCTTTCCCTAAGCCTTCCAAATCCTTAACTCATCCTTTAATATAGCAATTCCGCTATATTTGGTGCCCAACATTAAAAACCCACAAACTTTTAAACCATAATTTCAGGGAGAATAAAACCTGAGATTGTGTAGGAATAAAGATAATTTGAGTGACAAAAACATGTTGTCAAATGGGAAAGAGAAACCGTGATGTCGGTAAATAAAATCATTATAATTAAAAGCGTATAAAAGCCGCAAATTCCTGAGAGAAAAACCGAAATGTCGGATTGAAATTATTTAAAATTTGTAACCGTTATTACGAAAGCAGAAAATACCGTGATTTCAGGTTATAAATAAAAGACTTTTTTAAAATTAAGCTGTCCTTTTATAAAGATAAATTAGGGGCAATAAAATTTATTGTCAAAATTAAAGAAAGATGAAATGAGTGAAATTCTAAGAGTTATTTTATCAAACCAGGTGGTGATTACGTCACAAAAGGACGCCGCCAGAGTGAGAAAGCGACAGTTTTTGCGCCCGAATAGTATGATTTTAGCACGCACATCGCTATATTGCCACCTGTGAGCGAGGAGAAAGTGGGAGAGGTAGCCGCCGTGCACCTCAAGTCCGAGCGTCATCTCAGCCCCGCGTGCTCCCCTCGCCCAAAATAACCGCATATTCAAATTTTTTGCGACGTTTAGATTCGTAACGAAAAGTTCGAGAAGAATTCAAAATCCGCGAAATAGAAGTGATGTGAGTCAGTAGACTCTTCGCGCGTTCAAAACTGACAGCTGAGTTGAGAGTTTTCAGCTATGAATTATTATTTGCTTAAAAATCGAGTTTCTTTGGTATACAAGAAATTAAGATCGAGGAGAGTTAAAATGTCAGACCCGGTAGTTAATGTTAACCCAGAAAAAAGGGAAAATTCAGTAGAAAATAACGAAATAGAGAATTTAGAACCTCATGACTCCATAATCCCCTTACCTCATAATAATATAACCCCATAACCTCATTCAGAAGAAAAATCTTGTTTGGGGAAAACAAAACAATTTCGTGAGTTTTTCTTGTGCAACATAGTCATGGGTAAGTAACTCTATATCCCCGAAATCCTATAACACCATAACCTAAAAAACCCCTTCACTTTTTTTATTCTTAATTTCTTCTGTCAGTATCAACGTCAGTAAAGCCACGATAACGATTTTATTTATTCTTTCGAACTCTCTTGTCTTCGAAAGATCTGTGCAATGGATTTCGTCTCCGCTTCTTCCCACTGTGGACCTTTTAAGCATCCAACAGAAGTCTGCCATCATATTCGTATTCCATCTACCTTGCTAACGTCTTTCCATTTCCTTAATATCTTGATGGAAGCGTTCTCCTTGTTCCTCACTGTAATCTCCAAGATTTTCTGGGAAGTTTTCCAGATGGGAATCTAGAAAGTGTAGCTTGTAACTCATCAAGCAACCCATTTTTTTGTAGTTTTTGAGCAAGTCAGACACCAATTCCTTGTAGTTGTCACTCTTGTGATTGCCTAAGAAATTCTCAACCACATTCTTCAAGCTCAGCCATGCATCTCGTTCCTTGACATTCATTGTGGCATTTCATCTCTCAACATCTTAAGAATTTGAAGTCCATCAAAGACTCCTTCTTTCAATTTCGCGCTCGATAAAGCTGGAAATTGTTTGAATAATCTTTATTAATTTATTGATTCTTGCGATCCCTGCTATCCCACAAGCAAAGAAAGCATGCAAATTTCGTAAAACCAGATTGCTGACCTAGAATCATTGTTAAGATCTTGAGATCGCCGCAAATCTGCCATTTGTGTTCTCCGTATTTAATCTTACCCAAAACCATTTGCATGTTTGCATATTCTTCCTTGAGCGTTACCGAGTGTGCTATAGGTATCGAAGCATATCTATTTGTATTGTGTAATCACACCGCTTTAAGGCTTCGTTTTGAAGAATCTATAAACAATTTCCACTCCACAGATTTGTATATTTCTTTTCTTAATTCATTCATAAGGCCATGAACATTGTTACAGTATACCAAGTCGTCTTCTTCTGTAAAGTATTTTCGGAATGACTCATCCCTATTCCGATAAAATGAAATCTTTGTTCCTTTAGATACCATATTTCTTTCTTTCAGTCTTGAAGCTAGCAATTCAGCCCCATCTTTCGGCAGCCCTAGTTCTCTGATTAAATAATTCAGTTCTTGATTTAATGGGCGCGGCATACCATATTTTTTCTTCTTTAAAACATATTCTTCCTGATCAGTGTCATCGTTACTCTCGCTGCTTTCTTCATTGATATCTTCATCAGTTGCTTCATCAATCTCCATATCAGCCACAGATACATCAAGGGCTACTTCATGATCTTTCTTATTACTTATCTCAGACATGGAAACTTTGGTTACGCTGGACACGATTGCATACTGAATTTTTTTCTTCAAATTATTGGAGTTGAATCCTACTGTGTCAGTCAAACAAAAATAACAATTGTCTTTGCTCTTGGGCTCCCGCCAAACAGTTTGTGTAACAAATTTCATTTTCGCAGCATGCTCATTATGTCGGTTCAACATTGATCTGCAAGCAAAGCAGATTATTTTGGGCAACCAAAAATAGTTTCTTTGGGTCACCTCACAACCAAAGCAGCGCTGATATATTTGACGCAGGTTTTGAGTGAAGTTTTTAAAATTTTTCTTCATCTTAAAATCACCGCACACGTAGCAGTACCTATCACCGTTTCCAGTACATTCATGTACATTTTCTTCCGAACGCGATCGTGTTTTGCAACATTTCATATTAGCCATAGATGTATCAAAAACCCACACGGTAGGGCTCCCGTTCCAATCGCGGGTGAGTCCGCCGGCCTAGGGGTAATAACCCCCATACCTCTCTAGGACTAAGCATGGGGGCTTTCCGACTTTGACAAGGACAACGTCAACTCGTCGTCGGACACACTCCGACGTCATCATCATACCCTACCGTCCACCTGCAGGGCAGCGTGCCTTCGCTGGTTTCGTTACCTCAGAGAATTGGCGAGTGGATTATTCCACACATCTTCCTTAGAAGCAGTGTCACCATCTCCAGTGTTCTTTAAGGTAGCAGGATTTCAAATTCCAGAAAACAATGGTAGATCTTTCTACGATTGCAATCGTAAAAAGTAGTGATGGTGGTGGTAGTAGTAGTAGTAGTAGTAGTAGTAGTAGTAGTAGTAGTAGTAGTAGTAGTAGTAGTAGTAGTAGTGGTTTTTCGTTCAACAATTGTTAAACTACCACGAAAGAATTCAATTCCATAAATATTGTAAAAAAGATATTGGACTACAAGCATACTGAAGTATCAGAGACGTCTGAGAGGGGTTTAAAAAAATAGTAATAAAGTAGACCTTGATTAATGACGTCACTCACGTAACTCTTATGATTTCGGGGTTTTGAGGTTATGGTGTTATGGGATTTCGGGGTTATAGAGCTACTTACCCATGACAATGTTGCACAAGAAAAACTTACGAAATTGTTGTTTTCCCAAACAAGATTTTCCTTCTGAATAAGGTTACGGGATCTTGAGGTTATGGGTTTTTATTATTACGAGATAAGGAGATTATGAAGCCATGATGTTATAGGGTTACCAGATTAAGAGGAGGAGGGTGAAAATGATATAGGGTAAATAATTTTTGCGGTTTCAGTGGTTTATTGGGTGTTTTTGAGGTTATGTCAAAATCCTAATGTGTAGGGGTTAAACGGGTTGAATATTCGGTTTCAGCGGGAAAAAATATATAGGAATATCATATTGGCATCCAAGACTAAAAAAAAATTTTTTGTGGCTCTATGTGATAATCAAATAAACGAAAAACCGGAAACTAGAAATCAGAACAATACATTAGAAGAAGAATTAGCTCCGAACCAGGAAGAAATTATTAGGCAATATAATATTATTAGAATGATTAATAATTTAGTACCAAATCAAGAAGATTCGGAATCAAGTGTGGATGTTCTCCAGACTATAACGAATACTCAAACACAGACTGCTCACACTGCGCTTCAAGCAGCGACAGGTATGATGAAAATGACGACAAAAACTGAGGGCGGGGATTCGTTCGTATGTGTCCACGCTTTCCAAATCCGTTTGAATCAAAATCCTAGCTGCTCATTTTTTTTCGAGATATCGCAAAATCAATTTTTTTGTTATTTTATCAAATATACGCGCATTTCACGTGCATGACCCTACGTTATTCCATGTGAAAATATGTATTTGTGTGTTTATGTGCCTGATGTGTATATATGTGTGTATAAGTATACTTGTGCATATTGAGTTATACAATTTAAATCAGAAATCGTACTATGGATTATTTTATTCTATAAATAAATTGTTCTCCGGATTTTACAGTGAACTATGAAAAACAAGATTCCCAATCCATTAACTAAGTAATACCACTCTCAGCTTTCCCCAGAACCAACGGCGTGGACGTGGTGGTATGCTGGTCCCATTTTTTTTCATTTTCTTTTTTTGTATTTTTTTTGTATTTTTTAATTTTTTAATTGTTTATCGTTTTTAATTTTCCTCTAAAGTGCTCATTTAGTGGATTATTATATTTTGACATATAAATAAATAAAATAAGTGAAGAGAAATCAATGAAATCTTATCTGATTCTCCGACCTAAATGTGTCGTGAAGAGAATTCAACCACCGCTTTTTTAATCTGCTCCAATACGAGGAATCTTGAATCAAATTTATGCTGTAGCGTGCCCAGAATTTCAAAAATTCTTTATGAATTGACTCGCCCGCTTGTTCTGACCATAGGCCCAACCCATATTTGGTCAAAAAATATAGACAGTGAGCAAGGTGATCCAGAAGCACGTG
>JBAGKK010512234.1:0-13905 GCA_037177015.1 Euceroptres primus | reverse complement strand
TATATATATATATTAGCAGTCTGGAGAAAAAGGAATATATAAGACATACTTATAGGTTAGGTCGTTATGTTACATGTATAACGATGACCAAGATGACCATTATTAATATTTTGGGCCATAATTATTAATATAAATGATATAAAATACTTGCTTAGAGTGAAATTCCTTAAGGTAGCGTTGTTTTTCCACAAAAAAACCTTGAACAACTCGACGACAGGTGAACGTTAGTATGTTCAGCACATCCAAGGTTTTTTGAAAGAGAACATTGTACTTGTTCGGCAATTTTATTATAAATAAATTATTTACAACAGTAGTACCTATAACTGAGGCTCAAACATTAATAAAAATATTTTTTCACAGGTTACCCAATGATATAATCTAAAAGCATCACTCATATATTGTCGTTTCTCCAGGTTGCTAATACGTATTACATTCGAAATACTAACCATTATTATAGCTCATCGTTCAATGAATACATTTCAGTGAAGTTTTATGCGCGACACTGCTTTTAATAAAAACAAGCGTAAAAAATGATGTATTTTGTAAGCGAAATAAAATAACCAGACTTCTTATTATAGAGTTTCATCAAGTTGACCACTAGATTTACATTTTCGTGCTCACCGCGTATAATACGCTCATTATTAGACATTTGCCTAGAATAGTAAATATTCGTGCAAATTACGGTCCATATCTGTCATGAATAGTCAAGCTTCAACTCTGACTACAGTTTATCATCATTATCATAAAAGTCCGCAAAGCAGTTTCAGTCCAAGTGATAATTGTAGTTTGTAATGCATCGCCAAGGATAAATTCATGCGTGCGTAATCCTCTCAAGTTACATATGGTGCGTGCGAATGTACTTTTCAATGATTCAGAATTAAGGGATCGTCTCAGTGTATCGGCCGAAAAAATGGCCAATTTTCATGATTTTTTTTTGAATGAATAAAATGAATAATCGGTCCGAATTTTGTCATTTATTAGTAGCACTTATCCCCTGTACAAAATAATTTTTATAATGTAAATTTTGATCTTTTTGAATAAACAAACTAATGTTCTGAAAGGCCTCTTTTAAAACACGTCACTCGATGGTGGAAATTTCCGGGGTCGTAAAAATGGTCTGAAACAAAAAATCAAAGGTGATTATTAATCGGTCGCTATCGTGCTATGGAGGATTTTTTTCGATAAAAATTAACAAAATGGCGACCATTTGAAATTTTGATGTTAAATTTCACTAAATTTTCCAGGAGATTTTTGTTTATAACAAATGAAATTTTTTAAATTAAAAAAAGCTTCCATATCACCATAGAGAGAATGACTATGAGAATGACGTGTAAAAATTTGAAAATGATAGCTTAAAGATTCTGATTGTAGGAATTTCCACCGTTTTGAAAAAAGGTGTTTCGAGAAAAACGAGTTTAAAGTTTCGACTACGAAATTTTCATAATTATGAAATGTGGACTTACGATCAAACGGTGATACCAGCTCCATACAATATCTCTTCGGCTTCTTCGAATCGCTCATTTTCAGCAGAAATTTCATCTCTACGAGCTGTTCTGGTTTTCTTTTGAGTCAAGGAAACTGCGACGCTTGGTTCGACCGCGCCAGCTAGGTCTGCACCTAGCTGGCACGACCAAGTACGACCTAGCACGACCAAAATAATTCGAATTTCGCAACCAAACTTTCACATAATATTTTCGGAGACCGATACTTTGAGAATAGGTAAAAAAATCGACTTTTAAAAATTTTTACATTGAGATGGTCCCTTAAACTTTTATGGTGAAATCCTTGGTGATATTCGAAATTGAAGATTCCGTTGATCGTTTGCTTTTTGGAACCGCGACAGGAATTGGAGCAGTTTCTTCCGGAAAAACGTATTGCGATGAATAGCGATGTCCAAAGTTCTTATACCCTTCAAAAAGCATGATGATGATGATCTTCGTGATGTTTGTGATGATGATCTTCATGACGCTTGTGACCGAGGTGGTCGTCATGGTGTTGATCATGCTTATGATGATGATCGTGACCATGCTTATGCTTTTCATGATGTTTGTGCTCCTGGTGATGTTTGTGATCTTCGTGATGATGGTCATGTTTGTGTTCATGGTCATGCTTATGTTCCTCTTTATGATGACGTCCATTTCTGTGTTCTTCATGATGATGATGATGATGTTTGTGTTACTGATGGTGTTCATGTTTGTGTTCTTCATGATGTCCGTTAGGGTGGATCGAAAAACACAAAATTTAAAAATTGAAAACGCCTTAGCACTAAGAAGTTTCCTCATAGGTCCTCATAACTTGTGTAAAGTTTGAAATGAATCGATGAATATCCTGAGGTTGGGCGAAGCCGAAATAAGTTTCAAAAATTCGTTATTTTTAGATTTTTGGAAAAATCACTAATGTTACTTTTTTTCGAAATCCGTTTAATAATCTCAATTTTCATAAATTTTGCTGAATTTTCAATTTCACTTTATATAGAAGAAAATTTCATTCTTAAAGACTCCTTAAAATAAAAAAAAATTCTAGAAGCTCTGCAAATTATAATAAAATTTTGTTGAACATTCAGAAACTTTCTAGCACTCAAAATCTACGTCCAAAATAATTTGGAAAACTTCAATACTTAAAATGGCAATATCCTGGATCAGGATCAGGTTATAGACATTTCAAATGTTGAAGTCTTCCCAATTTTTTAGAAGGTACATTTTGAATGCCTGAAAGATTCTGGAGCCTCAAAAAAATTTTATTCTAATTTGCAGAACTTCTAGAACTTTTTTTCTCATTTTAAGGAGTCGATAAGAATGAAATTTTTTCCTGAATCAAGTCAAATTAGAAACTCAGAAAAATTTATAAAAATTGGTCATATTAAGTGGATTTTAGAAAAAAAGTAACGTTAGCGATTTTATCAAAAATCTGAGAATAAAGAATTTTTTAAACTTATTTCGGCTCCGCTCAATCTCAGGATATTAATCGATTAATTTTAAATTTTACATAAGTTATCAGGGACTCAATAGGAAACTTTTCTGTACTAAGGTGTTTTCAATTTCCAAAAGTGTTTTTCGATCCACTCTAATGTCCATGTTTATGTTCTTCCTTATGCCCATGCTTGTGATGATGACCATGTTTGTGATGGTGATCTTGATAATGAATTGAGACATGTTGGAAGACATGTCGTATTTTTTATTGACCCTCTATATGAAATCGTTGATAATATTTCAGTGGCTATGGGGTCTATTTCATAAGATCTACTTAGTTGTAAAATAAACTTTAAGGATCGGCAAACGTTTCGGCCCAAGTAGGGGCCCTCTTCAGTGCCAAATAGTAATAATGTTCATGCAATTAAGAATCACCAAAATAATATAAACTAATAATAAAAAAATGCGACGACTTATTCAGTCAGGCTTTTACAACTAAGTAGATCTTAAGAAATAGACCCCATAGCCAACGAAATATTATCAACGATCCTGATGATGGTCATGTTTGTGGTCCTCGTGATGGTGATGTTCCTCTTTGTGCTCCTCTTTATGCTCGTGTTCGTATTTATGATGATGATCTTGATGAGTGTCGGGTTTATGATCTTCATGATGACCATGCTTAAGATCATGACCATGCTTAAGATCATGATCATGCTTTTCATGATGGTCTTCGTGATGATCATGTTCTTGTTGACCATGTTCGTGTTCTTCATGATGGCCATGTTTATTCTCTTGTCCGTGATGATGATGATGATCCTGTTTGTGATCATGCTTGTAGTCTTCTTTGTGCCCATGTCCGTGATGATGGTGATGACTCTCGCTTTCCTTATGCGCATGATAATCGTGATTCTCGTTATGGTGATCTTGATCGTAATGATGCTTGTGATCTGCTTTATGGTGATGTCCATGTTTATGATCATGGTGATGTTCATGCTTGTGATCACAGCCATGTTTGTGTCCATGCTTATTGTCATTTTTGCAGGATGATCATGTCCATCCTTATGGTCATGATGAGCATGATGATGATGGCCATGATGATGACCATAGAGATGTCCATGATGATGACTAATTTATGATCCTAACTTTGATTCTGCAACTGGGGATTGCATCTGGGGGGTGAACCATCTACAATTTTGAAATTGTAGATGGTTCACCTCAACACGCTTCACTGTTGTTTAAATAAGTTCAATTCTAACTTTTAGATAAGGTTGTTTGTGTTGAAAAGGGAAGAAATTCTTAAAATCCTTTAAACTTCTATAACAATTTCAATTAATGGTAAACTAATATATGTATATGTACAACCTAAATTATAAAATATTTACACTAACATCTATCTGTGGAACTTTTTGTTTATATTACCTCTGGGTAAGTTCTGCAATAGTGATTATAGATAAATAAGTATCACAGAGGCAGAGGGAAACCAAGATTTATGCAATTTTAAAATGTCTACCTTAATTGAATCTTTACTGAGTCAAAATTTCTCATCTGGTCACCTGATTTTGGACTTGATCTAGAAACTTCGAAGTTTTTTAATGAATGGAAAGCTTTTGACTATAAAAAAGACCCCCGGTGGTTTTTATGAAATATCGATTTTTGAAGAAGTTTTCAAGCAATCAATAAAAAGTGCACTTTTTTCAGAAATTAATTACTCCTGAATCATTGCAGATTAAAGTCTAAAATTTTGTGTCAACAATAATTAGTGAAGGATTTATCCAACGATCATCATGTCTTAGTCAAATTGTTGAATTTTCGGTTTTTTTAATAACAAATAAGTAAACAAATAATCATATTTATGTGCTCTACACACGCAAATTCGTAATTTTGCTTGTTGTTCTGTGCATAGGACGTTCACGAAATAGAATATGAAAAAAATTAGGGTATTCGTAATTTTTAACGTTGAAAAATAGATTTTTCTCGCGCGGCGCACGCCTTACTAGCGCGCGCGTACCGGTACGAACTTGCACGTATGGTACGCGGACGCAAAAAACAAACGAAGAACATGTGTTTGAATAAATGAATTTTGCATAGCAGTTTACATATGGTTCATATCGCTGTCACTTTATTATCGTCTAAATTCCAGATACTTACGGTTTTTCTCAGCTAGAAAATTGTATTTGTGCACTGAATTCTAATCCGCATTATTATTTCCCTTTCCCATGTACATTATATTCATGTCTTAAACATATGAACATTAAAAATGGGCCGCGCACATGAATGCTGTAACCCCCTTAACAAAGAACATCATAAATGCATTCGTAAAAATTTAGTTTTCATATTTGAAAGGCGCAATGCAAACTTCGAGAATTTAGTGGGATCTTAATTATGTAAGTTATGACTTACATACGTAACATCCTACTAAATTCTCGAATTTTGCATTGCGCTTTTTAAATATGAAAACTTACGTATGTAAGTCATGACTTACATACGTAAGATCCCACTAAATTCTCGAATTTTGCATTGCGCCTTTCAAATATAAAAAATAAATTCTTACGAATGCATTTATGATGTTTTTTGTTAAGGGGGTTTCAGCATTCGTGTGCGCAGCCCATTTTAATTTTCATATGCTTAAGACATGAATATAAATTACCACAAAATCGCCTAAAATGTGAAATAATAATACGGATTAGTATTCAGTGCACAAACACAATTTTCTGGCTAAGAAAAACCGTAAGTACCTGGAATTTAGACGATAATAGAGTGACAACGACATGAGCCATATGTTCACTGCTAAACAATATTCATTTGTTTAAACACAGAACAACAAGAAAAATTACGAATTTACGTGCTTAGAACACATAAATATGATTATTTGTTTACTTATTTGTTATTAAAAAAGCGAAAATTAAACAATCTAAGACATGATGATCGTTGGATAAATCCTTCACTGAGTAATGTTGACACCAAATTTTAGACTTTACTCTGCAATAGTTCAGGAGTAATTAATTTCTAAAAAAAGTGCACTTTTTATTGATGGCTTGAGAACTTCTTCAAAAATCGATATTTCATAAAAACCGCCGGGGGGTCTTTTTTATAGTCAAAAGCTTTCCATTCATATAAAAATTTCCAAGTTTCTACATCAAGTCGAAAATCAGGTGACCAGTTGAGAAATTATGACTCTACTACACTTACCATGATTATCAGCAAAAAATATATTTATATTTATTTTTGAAATTGTAGAATGTCGCTTTGAGACCCTCTGTCCATGCTTGTGTTCCTCATTATGCTCTTCGTGATGCTTGTGTTCCTCGTGATGATCATGCTTGTGATCTTCATGGTGTCCATGGTGATGATCCTTCGGATGACCACGTTGATGCTCCTTCTTGTGTCCGTGTTTGTGAGCATGTCCATGTTTATGTTGATGATCCTCATGATGATCGTGCTTATGATCTTCATGATGTCCGTGCTTATGTTCCTCATGATGATCGTGCTTGTGGTCATGTCCATGCTTATGTTGATGATCTTGATGATGTCCGTGTTTGTGATCGTCATTATGTCCATATTTGTGCTCGTGACCATGTTTCTCATGATGATCCTCATAAAGGTCATGTTTATATTCCTCGTGATGTCCGTGTTTATGATCATGTCCGTGAGCATGATGATGATCCTGCTTGTGATCGTGCTTGTGATCTTCCTTGTGTTTGTGTCCGTGATGGTGGTGATGGGACTCAGTTTCTTTATGAGCATGATGATGATGATGTTCGTTGACGTGATGATGTTTGTTGTGGTAGGCGTGTTTATGGTGATGATGGTGCTCTGCCTTGTGCTGGTGTTCTGCATGATGCTCGTGTTTGGAGGTGTAGGATCGTTCACATATTAGGTGACGCGATTTTCTTTTATTTATGTAGTTGTGTCCTTCTCAATTTCACGGTAATTTTATTCTTATCTTTATTGAAAAAAGAGAAAATCGCGTCACGTAATATGTTAACGATCCCTATGTTGATTATGGTGACCATAGTGATGACCGTGATCATGTTTATGATCGTGTCCATGTTTATGACCGTATTTGTGACCGTGTTGGTGGCCATGTCCATGTTTATAATTATGGTGTTGCCCATGCTTATGATCGTGACCGTAATGGTGATCATGCTTATGGTCGTGTTTAGCATGATGACCATGCCCATGGTTATGATCATGCTGAGCGTGATGCTGGTGTCCATGATTGTGACCAAGATCATGTCCATGGCTGTGGTGGTAGGCGGCTTGGTGGTGACTATCGTGATGAATTCTTCGTTCAGGTAGGACAGCTGATGGCAATGCAAATGTCATATCCGAAGAGGGTACATTGTTTGTCTTCAGACTTAAAGTTGTGAAACCCCCGTCTAAAAATGCTGGTGTTCCAAGTGAACGGCTATGGAAATTTCCAAGTCCTACCCCAGCTGACGCTTATAGGGGGGGGTTTTTGGGTCCTACCAGTGGTGTTTGAGCACCACTGTTCGAAGTAATACTGTTCGAAGCTTGTTTGTGGGTTGTACTGGTTGGATTTGTCTAGGTAATCTTGGTGCTGCTTCTATTTCCACAGCAGGAAGTTGCAATGGCTTCTGATTCCTCGTTCTAGGATCTTGGGCAGTTGCACGACCAGCAGCTGCCAGTAGCGCCGGGATCAAAAACCATGCCTGTAACGTTAACATATGATATTTGATGCAGCAAGCAAGGAGAAAAATGTTTAATTGTCTGTTGTTAAAGATACAACAAAACTTAAAATTCTTACGAAACACTTTTAATCCTGTCAAATACTTCTAACTACACTCATCGTGCATAATAAGGCCGGCCGTAATATGGTCGGCTTCACGCTTGTCTGGTTCTGTCTCCTTTGTACCAAAACTTTGAATACTGTGACCAGAATTTATCTACTGAGAATCAACAACAAAATTTTAGTAAAAAAACTAAGTTTTGCACTAAATATACTCTTATCTCATTTCCATTTGTTTATTTTCCTATATAATCACTTGATTAATATTTTATAAATAAATTCAAAAGTATTATCTCATGTCCGTCTGGCTCCAAACTTCCTTAACAGAAAACTCGAGAGATTTTTTATTATACTATACTTTATTTCTGCAAAAATTAGAACAATATGAATCAATATCTCTACGTTCATTAATAGAATATAGGCTAAGAGGTAATCTTATTTTGAAGACGGAGACATTGACATCTACACGAAGTTATTTTAAGTAAACTAACGTATGTTTTAAGTGAATAACACATTACTAGAAAAAAATAAAAAATTGCACAGAGGTCAATGCTCCTCCCCCGTGAGCAGTCAATATTTGATTTTAATTATAATCAGATTAAAGTGTCATAATTACAAAAATAATTTTAAAAACTGGTAACAGAATCGCAACCATTTGCGCACTACCGATTACGCGACAGCAGCAGAATTAAGAACGCAGGCGGATTTTTGAAATCCTTTTGGCACATTGAATAGGCGAAGGTTGTACATTTTACAATTACACTTGTATGACGAATTTGCTGGTATTTTTCACAGCTGGAGCTTTCTTCTTAACTTCGACTTCTGTAGTCGGTGCTTTGACATTTGCTGCCACTGGTGCTGCCACTCGAAAGCATCGTGGATATGATGCTCAAGATGTTTATGATAATGATTATGTCCATGCTTGTGTTTATGATGGTCGTCATGATGGTGACCATGTTCATGGTGGTGATCATGACCATGCTTGTGTTTTTCATGATTTTTATGCTCTTCATGGTGCTTGTGATCTTCATGATGTTTAATTGTCCATACTTACAATCCTCATGATGCCCTTACTTATGATGATGACCATGTTTTTGATGATGATCTTAATGATGTTCGCGATTGTGATATTCGTGGTCATCATGTTTGTGATCTTGTCCATGCTTCTGATGATGATCCTCATGATGGCCATGGTGATACTCCTCATGGTGTCTGCGATGGTGATCATGTCCATGATGATGATGATGATGATGATGATGATGGTCTTCTTTGTGACCATGCTTGTGATCCTCCTTGTGCTCATGTCCATGGTGATGATGGTGAGTCTCGGTTTCTTTATGACTATGATGGCGGTGATCTTTATTGACATGATAATGGTCATGGGGATGATGATTATTGTGATGAGGGTGTTTATGGTGATGATGGTACTCTGCAACGTTTTTATGCTCTTCATGATGCTCGTGCTTGGAGTGATGTTTATGATGGTGACCATGATTACGACCATGATCGTGTTTGTGTTCATGTCCATGCTTGTAACCATGTTTGTGACTGTGATCATGCTCGTGATGTTGACCATGATCATGTTTACGTTCACTATGATGGTGATGCTTGTGATCTTGATGATGCTCGTGTTTGTGATGATGTCCATTCAATTATTAAAACTTTTTTTAAATGTAGTTAAAAATTAGAAAAACAAGAATATTATTTCTAAAATCAAATTCTTGAACTGTTATTTCGATTGTTTTTTTCCTTGATCTCAGACAAAGAGTTTAGATATCGTTTGTACTTCTTACTTATTATGAAAACAATTTTTAATTTTAAAAAATTTCACGTTTGATTTAAAATATTTAAACTGTTTCCATAATCTATTTCTATATGAAAAATATTATTGAAAATCAAATACTATTTTTTTTCTCAATTAAGGGTCTAATAAAATACTTTGATGTATTTTTATGTAATATAAACACATAATATGTATCAGAAGTAATTATAAAAAAATTTCATTAGTCAAATAATCGAACTATCCATCCTTTGATATTTTCAATGCTGATACTAAAAAAAGTCCCAGATATGCATTTATTAGTCACTGCATTTTATTTAGAGTTTAGGTGAAACGCGTTTTGTATATTTGTTGAGAAATTGAATCGAAGTAAGCACACTAGTCCGGAGGGTTGAAGCGAATTAAGCAAATAAGGAGATATTCCGATTTCCGAGTTTCCGAATTGGTACCGCAGAAACTTACCCACGTAGCCATGTCGCCGTGTTTGGGGTGCAGCTAGCGAACAACTGGATGCCGAATATCGAGAACAACGTACTTTTATAGAGGACACTGCTCTCGGGGTACTTTCTTCCGTGCTAAGGTACCAATGTCGTTTACGACGCGACTAATATTTTAATTGTCATAATGCGCGTCGAACCGCAACCAGACTGATCACCTGGTAATTGTTGCAAAAAGGCAGAAATGCATTGATAATTATTACCACCGTCCAGATTCGCAAAAACGATTTCATGATTTGGTACGGTAAACCAGAAACGGAAATCAACCGCGAGTTTATTAATCGCAAAACACATCTAAATTTGGTCTAAAAACTTTTTCTGGCTCAAAATAAGAATTAAATAGACGTTATTTTTTTTTGCAATTTAATTTTATTGCAGAAAATATATGAAAGTAGTAGTCATGAAGAAAAGAAAAGAACAGGCTTTTGTATTCTTTATAGATTTTTAATTTTTTATAGAAGGAACACACGGAATAAAGGATTCAATGGGTGCTTTTACGACAATGGAGGTCCTTTGAAGAATAAAACGATGTTGGTCATTTTGGCGATATAGGTAGTGGTTATAAAAGATTTTATTGATTTTAAAAACCATTTCGTTTAGAAATTCTTTTCCTAATATTATGGTATTGTTTTAGAGGTGTTAGAAAACAAATAATTTTTTAAATTAACAACATAGTTTTGTGAAATAAAGCAAGTTAATAAAAATGAACGATTTGGTTAGATGTCATGGAGCATTTGGTATGTAGATTATATTGTTCATTGACTGTTCAGTGTTCACTGAGGTTGGATATTGTGCAAACGGTTCATTACAGGTGAAAAGATTTAATTCTTTTTCAAACCACCACAATAAATTCCTCAATCAATAAATAGAATAAGTAAATAAAACTGCATACTTTATTTTCCTTAATTCTTAAGTGCAAATATTGAAGTATTTGTATTTATTGCAGAAAAGTCCCTAGGGCTAAATAGCCTTAGCAAAATTACTTTGATTTGACATTTTAAAGGAAGAAGGAATAATTTTCAATAATCTTTTACGGGTGGATTATTGGATGTTGAATAACAGTTAAATAATAACGAATGTCGCTATATCGAATTTTCGGTCCCTACTTTAAGTCGGCTCTAATCTCAAGTCGATTAGTCACAGTCGATCAAACTCTGGGTGGCTAAAAGCAAGAGAATCTACAGAAAGTGAGTGAGACGATATTACACTTTTATTTATAAAAGGAAAGAGGATAAGTAAAAAGATTTAAGAATGAGAAAGAATAACAGACCTGGTATGTCCCGAGTCCAATATCCCAGCCGGCATATTCTGGCGTTTTATTTATATTTCTCACGCTATTTCTTCCAATAATCGAGTGTCGTCTGGCATTGCGAGCAGTTATTCTGGCGTAGGGCCAAAATTACGAGACCAGACCGGTTACATATAGTAACCGGTGGTAACATGCTGCCAAATTGCCCGGGTTTTAGATAAAGGTTGGCTAACTAAGTTTTGAAAACGAATGAATTTTTATGTATTTTTTTCAATATTTATAACGAGGATATAGTTTCTGGTTGTTCGACAGCCATTTGATTCAAAAGTTTTCGTTCTTACAAAAAAATTCCTGTTTTAAACATTTGGGGGATTATTTCTTAAGTGTACCAGCTCAGAAAAACGAAGTCCTCCAATTGGACTCAAACTTGGGCAAAGTGTAGTCATATTGGATGGTAGTTCGTGGATAAAACTTTTGCCGTTAGGACAAATATTTACTGAGGGGGAGGGGGTGAAATTTCCAGGTTTTGTGCTCATACCATCTATTTCGGAGGTTTGAGACTCTTTCAATAGCAATAAAAAAACATTTTCCCACTACAGTTTCGATAGATTTTTTCACCCCTTTCTATTGAACACATGCATTTTTCCAAAAAATAAATATTTGACCTTTATGGTAAAAATGGTGGTTAAAAATAAATTTGACTTTTTCCGTAATAAGACATGTTTTTTTTTCTTTTTTTTGGTCTTAAAAGAAAGCTCAGGTTTTTTCCTATAAGGGGTCCAACCAACAGAACCCACAAAAATAAAAAAGAGGAAAGAAAAATGAAAAGGCAACCAACCAAATCCCCTTCCTTCTCTTTTTTTCTTTTGTCTTTTTTCTCACCACCATCAAACTACACTAAAGGAACCTGCAAATAACAAACAAACATCTATGTTATTTGCATGTTCCTTTAGTGTAGTTTGATGGTGGTGATAAAAAAGACAAAAGAAATAAAAAAAGAGAAGGAAGGGGATTTGGTTGGTTGCCTTTTCATTTTTCTTTCCTTTTTTTTATTTTTGTGGGTTCTGTTGGTTGGACCCCTTTTTTTGGGATTTATAAAGGAACATTTTACTGTATTAGTCCAAATTTTGTTGGTCAATTCTTGGGTTTTTTTCAAGAATTTTACATATTTTTCATTTATCAACAAATTTTATTTGACGAAAGCTTATTCACACGAGCAGGTGCCAGCGTCATGGACGTCTTATTTCGAAAAAAAGTCAAATTTATTTTTGAGCTTCATTTTTGAAGGTCAAGTGTTTACTTTTTGAAAAAATGCATATGCCCAATCGAAATGGCGTGAAAAAACCTATCAAAAATGCAGTGGGAAAAATTTTTTATTGCTATTGAAATAGTAACAAATCTTCCAAATAAATGGTATCAGCACAAAACGAAGAAATTTCACCCCCTCCGCCTGAGTAAATATTTGTCTTATCGGAAAAAACTTTTTTCCAAAAACTACCATCCAATAGGACTAAACTTTATCCAGTTCGATCAGAGGACTTCGTTTTTCTGAGTGGGTACACTTAAGAAATAATTCCCCATGGTAAAGTAAAATCGAATAAAAT
The DNA here is from genome assembly GCA_037177015.1 of Euceroptres primus. NCBI lineage: Eukaryota > Metazoa > Arthropoda > Insecta > Hymenoptera > Figitidae > Euceroptres > Euceroptres primus. The sequence continues at coordinate 1,116 of JBAGKK010512234.1, read as the reverse complement.
TGCTTAAAAATCAATTTTACTATCTTATACTTCTAGGAATATAAATTATTGATTTAGAAAATAAATTTCCTTGAAGAGGACAATAAGTTGCAGAAATTGATCTTATATGATTGTAAACTCGACTGTTACTACTGAGTGCACTTGATGTCCCTTTCACTGAATGTATTTCCGCTCGGTTATGGCTTGAAAGTAGTCTTTTCATTCAAATTGCTAATAATTTTCTTGATATCGCTTTCTTGAGTTAATCATATGGTAACTGTTAGTAACATTTTCTGTTACTAGGTAAGAGTTAATAGTGAGAGTAACTGTTAAAAAATTGAGAAATTTGGACTATTAGATTTTCGAGAAAAAAATTATAGTTCATACTGGCTAAAGTATATTGTAAATATATGTGACGTGAAACGAAGAAACCAGGCTTACGACCAAAAAATCGATTTCCAGGTTTTTCTAGATTCTGAATAATGACGATTTCCCCTATTGAATAAAAAAATCCCTACTGCTGCAAGAACAAAATTGAATTTTCTGGAGCTCAAAGTTGTACGAGGGCCCCTTTGTCCTTCTTCGTCTTCCTTTCACTTTGATCCGCTTTTTTTGTAAACTCATTTTCGGTTGTAAGGCTGGTTTTTTCGTTCCACGTCACATATATTTATATGTGAAGTATATTTTAAATTTATATTTTAAAAATTATATCTTTATAAAGATACATATAACTATATCTTTTTATAAACAAAAGCTATATCTTTGTATTAATTATAACCCATAGGAAAGTAGAGAATTGCAACATTAGAATATCAAGGAAAATATCTTAAAATGGATAACTATTAGACCTACAATCACTAATAAATAATAGTTGCGTGTAAAAATATTTGAAAAGACTTGAAAAAAAGTTTTCAGAAAATAACAATTTCGATGATTGGCAGTGACATTTTATTCATTCAAAAGTGATAACAAAGTATAACAATCTATTAACAATTAACAGAGAACATAGCAGGTAGAAAGCTTCTTTTGAGAGTCGAAGGCGTTTTCTTCTTCGCGCTTCTCCGTTAAGTGAACTAACAATCTTATAGTGAGAGACTACCGTCTGAAGTAATACGAACATGTTCAAAATGTCGTGCA
>JBAGKK010512223.1:0-13907 GCA_037177015.1 Euceroptres primus | reverse complement strand
AAAACATGATAGCCTCTGTGCTGTTAAGAAAATCTTGAAATCGGTCCATCTGAAATAAAAAAATCAAATAGTTTTAGATTCAGTATGACAACAGCAACCGGTTGTAGCAGATTTATATAAAAAATTTTATTTATTTACTATTATTTTTTTGCAAAAAATAAGCAAAAGAAATGAGAATTTTGATTTTTTTTCGAATTGCCGCCATTTTGTTTTTTTGCATGTAAATGAAAAAATCTGCTACCACCGGTTGCTGTTGTCATACTGAACCTAAAAACTATTTGATTTATTTATTTCAGATGGACCGATTTCAAGATTTTCTTAACCGCAGAGGCTATTATGTTTTGAGGCGTTGTATTCAAGTGCCATTTAAATGTATATAGAGCGCATAAAATATACTAAAAAAATTTTTAAAATATATTTTAAGAGTATATTTATTAAGCATAACAAACCGTACATCAATATCTTTCTTAATGTTCTGATAAAAAATTGACAAAAATAGGATTTTTTCGAGCGTTCGAAGTAGAATCTTGCCTTAAAGCATTTTTAGCTAAGAAAAAATTTTTTCAACAAAAATTACGATATTTGGCTATTTGTTAATTTAATTTTTTTATAATAATTGAACCATACAATAATACAATTATTTGTATTCTGGAAGTCCCCTTGCCTTGATTGAATTACATTGCATTGCATTATATGCAAACCGTTGTTGAAGGGTAAATAATTATTTTATGAAAAATCTCGATTTTCTCATACTTTGAGTAAATATATAATAAATGAACAGACGAAAATGCCAAAATCCCTGACCAAGGTGCTCTTTAAAATTTAGCGTACTTTAATTTTTTTTAAAATAATTGCAAATCGGAGAAAAATTGAAGGCTGTAGTCTTTTTTGAACGAAAAAAATGCATTTCCTCCCAATGTGCGGCCTCTTCTAAAAAACATTATTGGATCCATTGACAAAACAAATTAAATTAATAAGTATTCAATGAATAATGAGCGTTTCGAACCACCTTTATGAAAATACAATGAAATAAAGCACAATGAAAGATCAGTTGTAATTGGCACCTTCAATTAGAGCGAAGCCTTCATTTCTCAGTGTGCATGATATTGTATAGGTGCTTTGGAAAGCAATGTTACAAATGGCATGCGGAATAAAATGACTATATGTCGTGGGATTAACGACAGTAGCCCCAGCTCGAAGTGCACGAGCTACATATGCAAAATAGTACATTAGCCGAGTACACTAGAGCACTGGAGCACGATACATCGCCGCTATGCAATTACTCTTCTCTCTCTTGCTCTTCCTTCCCCTATCTCTCCCTCTGTCACACCCTCACACTCTCTCAAACTTTCTCTCTCTGTCTCATATTATTCAGCTCTTTCATTATACTCATCTCTCTCTCTCACTCTTCAATGCAATAAAGTGTGTAACTGTGTATACTATACGCGCGCTCCCGTGCGCACGCCGTTTTATTAATGGCTCCACTGTCGAGTGCAACAACAATCTAACCCTAGGTCACATTGTCCTCATAATCATTCTCTGCATAATACATCACTCGGATTTATCATCCAATTATTAATTCAATCAATTCAGTACTTTTTTCGGCATCTTATCATTTTTGTCACCTTGGTGACAGCGTTGAATAATAACGTCTCGATAATCATTTCCTCAGATCCATAAAGGAAGTAGATTGCAGATATTTATTTGCCTTTGATCTTGCACGCTTTTTTATAACAACTATTTTTATTAACAACTATTTCTACAAACAACTATTTCTGTAAAACATTAACAATTATAATGCAATCTCTGTTATAAAAAGAGTCATCATATTTTCTTATTAATATTCTCTTATGGCAAACGATTTTTATCATTATTATTCTAAATATAAGAAAAAATTAAAGTTATACAGACCTGCCAGCGAGGTTCGAGATTGAAAAAAAGTGAAAAAAGTGACCAATTTTTTTGAAAAAAGTGATCAAAAGTAACCAACAAATTTTCGGTTATAGTTATGTTTTTTTAAAAAGCAAATCAAATAATATGCCATTTCATCGATGAATAACACTCTAAAAATAAATTTAAGAAGTGATGAAAAACAATTTAAGCATTTGATTACATATTCTCATTCGCATTAAAACTTTTAGAAAGTGAAAAACATATCAATAAAACATTTCAGTATGTCACATTTGAATTATAAACTTTTTGAAAGTGAAAAACAATTCAGTAAAACATTTCAGTATGTCACATTCGAATTATAAACTTTTTGAAAGTGAAAAACAATTCAGTCAAACATTTTAGTATGTGTCATTCGAATTATAAACTTTTGAAAAGTGAAAAAAAATTCAGTAAAACATTTCAGTATGTCAACAAGTTTCATCAGACAACGAAATTTTTAAAAAAATTATTGTTATTTTGAGCGAAAAAAGGGACTAAAAATTTTAAAAAAGTAGAAGTGATCAAATTCAGAAAAAGTGACAAAAAGTGACCTCCTCTAAAAAAAAGTTACCAAAAGTGAAGAAAGTGACTGGTTGGCAGGCCTGTGAAAAATATTTTATTCCTAAAATTAAAATTTAAAATGTTTACAAATTCACTCTTTAAATGCTACAGCAAATATAAAAGTTTTCAAATTGAAAGTACACTCGTCTCCCACAGAGGGGCCGATTATAGAGTGGCCGATTATAGAGTGACCGATTATAGAGTGGCCGGCTTCACGCTTGACTGGTTCTGTCTCCCCCCCCCTGAGCGTTCCGTGACGGCCTGCACTGAAGCTCATCGCTCGAACAGTCAGGGCCGCCAAAAGTTGTTTACATCGCGACTCACTGCGCATTTACTTTTGTACGTTCAGAGACTATATGTGCGGTCCTGAGTGTTGACATAAAAGTGCTCGCTCGTCGCTTTAAATCTGGTTCAAACTGGATTTTAATAGTACCCACGAACTGGCCTTCTACCCCAGAGGCCGGCCACTCTGTGGGAGACGAGTGTTAGTATATAATTAAGAATACTTTTGTCTGGTGTCAATTCAATGTAATTATTATTAAAATACTTTTAACTGCAAAATGATTTTTAAAAACATAAAAATCATTTTTAAATCGTCAAGCAGGAATATCATAGTTGATTCATTAAGAATTTAGATTATCCTATACAGGAGACAACGTGCATAATACTACACTGGGAAACTCGATTTGCATGCTTTAGCTTGCTCGTACGAACGGATATGGGAAATGCTTAGCTTATGCACACGGCCATTACGGTTGTGCTAATTTTCGTAAGCAGCACGGCACGCAATATTTGCCCCATTTTGTAATTATTACCGTCAAGTTTCAACGAGTAGAAGATGCGTGATGAAAAGATCAAGGAATCTGCAAAAAACGTTGAATTCCCATAAAATTAAGGGGGAAATGTATAATTATTATTTATAACCGTTCAGAGTCAATAGACTCGTTTTCTAAGCTCTGGTTTAAATATAAGTATACAAGGCAATATTCTTTGGAAGGCAGAACTTGAATGATTATATTGCAAAATATGTTATTAATATAATTAAGTTAAATGAGTTATAAAATAACAATATAATTATATTAAACTAAATATATTAATAATATATTTTGCAATATAATCATTCAACTTCTGACTTCTTATATTAAAAAATTATCTGGAAGTACCTAAAGTTGTTATATCTTTATAAGATAATAACAATAATATTATATTATATTATATTATAATATCCCACACATAATCGTGGGACACTATTTTAATTTGCACTGATATTATTTTGATCTGAAGTGGATCATTTATTCTATAGTCACAGTCTTTTGTTTTTCTATTTCTCATTTTGCTGCCGATTAAAATGACGCCTTGGAATTTTCTGTGATAACAACTTTAGAAATTTCTACAAAATTTTTTAAAAATCTGAAAAGAATATAAAGAACAACTTTCTCGTCATGATGAGAAAGAAATTTGCGCCTCAGCGTTATGGAAAATCGAAAAATTGGAATTTTTTGGAACACCCTAACGATAATAGATAACTTTCGAACGTGTTTGTGTTGGAAATTTCATGGCTTGAACAATTTTGTTCTGGGTTTATTAAAATTTAAACACTTAAATCCGAAATCATCCAAGGTTGCAGAACTTATAAAATTTGGGAATGTTTAAAAAATGAAAGAAGGTGATTAAAACTGCATTTACTTTTCAATTTCAGAAAAAACATAGCCACACAAAAAAAGTATGCGGAGCCGAAAAAGCGATCTTTATAGTGTTGTAGTATTGGTTGAGATTAGTCGAAATCTAAAATTTTTAAATTTTCTGTTTACCAGTTTTTTTTTATTCAACCTTGAATTTTTAGTCGAGGTTGAATTTTTCTAAGTTGGCTACTTAGCATTTTGAATTGTTTTTTCAAGCTATTGAGTTGATATTTTCATAGCTTTCATGTTAAAAGATATTTTCTAAAGTTTAGGTGGCGAAAAAAAATTTTTGTAAAAGTTAATAACAAGAAAATTATAATGCTTCAACATGACTAACATTTTTTTCGTAAACGGCCAAACGACTATTAACTGTGACGTCAAAATTTTTATTTATGAATTAGAGTCTATTATAGAAATATGCTTTTGAATTTACAAAAATGAATTTGTTAATAAATATCTCATTTGTTTATAAACAACTTGAGAGTTTTGCGACTCATAAGGAATCTCAAATTGTTTATAAGCAAATGAGACTTTTAGTAACAAATTCATTTTTGTAAATTCAAAAACATATTTCTATAAAAGACATTCATAAATAAAAATTTTTCATCTCATTCTACATTATAATGTAGAACAACGTGCTATGAAAAATTTCTTATCAGTAGAAAAAATCTCAAATTTTTTATAGACAAATGAGATTTTTATCAACAAATTCATTTTTGTAAATTCAAAAGCATATTTCTATATTAGACATTCATAAATAAAAATTTTTCATCTCACGTTGTTCTACATTATAATGTAGAACAACGTGAGATGAAAAGTTTTTTGAGTAGAAAAAATCTCAAATTGTTTATAAACAAATGAGATTTTTATTAACAAATTCATTTTTGTGAATTCAAAAGCATATTTCTATAATAGACATTCACAAATAAAAATATCAAATTATTTTTAAACAAATGAGACTTTTATTAACAAATTCATTTTTGTAAATTTAAAAGCATGTTTCTATAATAGACATTCATAAAAAAAATTGTTGAAGTCACAGTTGTTAATATCCGTTTATTCGTTTACGAGAAAAATTTTAGTCATGTTGAAACATTATAATTTTCTTGTTATTAACTTTTACAAAAAATTTTTTTTCGCCACCTAAACTGAGAGATGAAAAATTTTTTATGAGTAAAAAATCTCACATTGTTTATAAACAAATGAGACTTTTAGTAACAAATTCATTTTTGTAAATTCAAAAGCATATTTCTATAATAGACATTCATAAATAAAAATTTTTCATCTCACGTTGTTCTACATTATAATGTAGAACAACGTGAGATGAAAAGTTTTTTGAGTAGAAAAAATCTCAAACTGTTTATAAACAAATGAGATTCTTATCAACAAATTCGGGCTTGTAAATTCAAAAGCATATTTCCACAATAGACATTCATAAATAAAAATTTTTCATCTCACCTTGTTCTACATTATAATGTAGAACAACGTGAGATAAAAAATTTTTTGAGTAGAAAAAATCTCAAACTGTTTATAAACAAATGAGATTTTTATCAACAAATTCAGTTTTGTAAATTCAAAAGCATATTTTTTTAACAGACATTCATAAATAAAAATATCAAATTATTTATAAGCAAATGAGACTTTTATTAACAAATTCATTTTTGTAAATTCAAAAGCATATTTCTATAATAGACATTCATAAATAAAAATTTTGACGTCACAGTTGTTAATATCCGTTTATCCGTTTACGAGATAAATGTTAGTCATGTTGAAACATTATAATTTTCTTGTTATTAACTTTTAAAAAAATTTTTTTCGCTACCTAAACTTCAGAAAATATCTTTTAGCATGAAAGCTATGAAAAGATCAACTCAACAGCTTGAAAAAACAATTCCAAGTGCTAAGTAGCCAACTTAGAAAAATTCAACCTCGACTAAAATTTCAAGGTCGAATAAAAAAAAACCTGGTAACCAGAAAATTAAAAATCAAAAAAATTTGGATTTCGACTAATCTGTACCAATACTACAACATTATAAAGGTCGCTTTTTTGGCTCTGCACACTTTTTTTTGTGCGGCTGTGAAATTAAGAGAAAAATAATTAATTACTTTCAAAACTAAATATATATAAAGCTAATTAAACTACTTTGCACACTGTATATTTGTCGTTTTTTTTTCTCAAAATGGTGACATCATTCGTTGAGAGAGAATCGACGAAAATAGTATGAATTGAGCATTCGAATTGGGGAGGTTGAACATTGGAAGAAGTTGGTATTCCGCTCAATGAACCACAAGCTCGTTAAATAGCACCGCGGGAATTTCAATGCGAGATTTTAGTAATGTAGGTATGCCCATTCGTGGAGGCAGAAACTCGCGTAATTCTTATTATTCACTGAAAATTAAAAAATCGTTGTGTTTCCGAGTCGAAATTCAGGCCCTACTTTGAATCTAACTCCTACCCTAGGTAGGCGCTGTGAGCAGTAAAGTAGGTTCTAAATAAGCAGCGATTTCAATTCAATTTAGACCCTACTTTGACTCTCAAAATGTCCGAAATCTGCCGTTTTTCCACGTTTAGTGTCAAAGTAGGGTCTGCATTTAAATTTTAAATCTACATTGGTGCTCCAGACCCTACATTAGCACTCCAGACCCTACACGGAAAGAAATTTTGTTACAGAATACGTTAAAACTGATATTACCATTTAGAAAATGTTTAATAAATCTTTTACGATTTAGGGAAATCGAGTCTTTATATTAAATTTCGGAATAAAGCGTTTTGATATTTGCTAAAGACTATACTAAAAATTGTGAGTCATTCGAAAAGAATGTGATGTTTTAAAAAGAATAAAAAGAAATGGCAGAGAGAATTCGGAAGCTGTCATCCAATTCCTTTACAGTAGCGAACCAATGATAGTCAATGGGAGATACAGATTATTATAACACATGTAAAATGCAGTAAATAATACACACGCTCGCTAAATATACCTATATGTATACATTAAACATAAACATAAACCTAACTTATCGCATCGCACGTAAGAGTAACGCTGAGAATAAGGATTTGAAACTTCGTTATATACCAACTAGTGAAATACTTCACCGTTTTTGAGATTGCGTTATTTTTCTTAATAACTTGAAACCAAATAATTCTATTTTTGTGGCGAAAAGTGCACAATAAATAATTTTACCAAGGCCAAAGTTTATAATACTCTGCCTACTAAAATTTCTACAGGAATTTGTAAAATTTCAAAATGAATTTTATTAGAAGGAGAAAGAATACGCGTTAGATAGAGGTGAATAGAAGTAGAAAGTCTTCGCTGATTGGCTGATGGCGGATCACTCGGCTACGCGGTACGGTCGGCTCTTCGGCTGACTTCGGGAGCATCCGGAGCTATTCGGATTTTTTCATATAGTGATTTGCAATTTTCACAACTGAAGCTTATGATTTTTGTTACCGTCTATCAGAAAATAACAAGTAACTACTAATTTCTGTAGTTGCTTTCATATTATTTGATATCAATAACAATTTTTATTATTATGCCTTTGATATATAAAATATCAATGTTTTTTATTGGATTTACCAATTCTTGTTCCCCCAAGATATTAAGTTTTCATATTTTCAGTGTCAAGTTTCTTAAGTGCGCTAACAAGAATTTATATATTTACTCAATTTCCCTAAATCGTAAAAGATTATACTAAATTGTAATATCAGTTTAATGAATTCTGTAATATTTATTCCCATGTACACTGGTGCTCCAGGCCCCTACACTTAATAATAATAATAATAAGAATAATAATGATGATAATAATAATATAATAATGAGATTCCATTTTACATTTTTAAATAATTTGACTGTAGCTTTATTTTATATTTGTGACTATAATTTGATTTTAACTTGTTTTTGTGTTTGTCGGGAATCTAGTATGTTGTCCTTTGTGTTTAGAAATTTTTAATTGCTGACTGGTTGTTGACTTATGATGTTAATTTTTACATTGCCTGGTTAGAATTACTTGTGAGAAAATCGAGAATAAAAAAAGATTTTAATTGACATATATATTCCTATCTTAATCAAATCTTAACAATAAGGTTGAGTGAAATGTCCTTTTTTGGGACATTATATTTTGTACTGTAATTTACATGAAATTTTTTAAATAGTAATAGCTACTTTATTTGAAATATAACGACGGCAAAATTATAAATTATATATAGTCAATAGTTTTACAAAGAATAATATTTACAATGTTTTTAATTTCATTTCGGAAGCTTTCAAGCTGAGATCCTTTGTGATCAATGAGTAACTGACAAACAATGAAACTATTATAGCGAAAATTTTAATTATGTTTATATATATATATATATATATATATATATTTGTTTGTCTCTATGTATCTTATTATGTGGTCGGTTTCGTTTCTCAGTTGTAAATATTTTTGATTATAGGACCAATCTGCGGCAATATGCTTGTGATTAAATTATAAGTCGATTTTCCCTTGCTATATATACATTGCATATTTTAAAAGCAATAAATACTACTGCTACTACTACTACTACTACTACTACTACTACTACTACTACTACTACTACTACTACTACTACTACTACTACTACTACTATTACTACTGCTACTACTTTATTTGATTTCTTCTTAAAATCAAATTTGTGGCCGTGACAGATTTTTTCTCGTTTCTCCAGAAAATTATTTGACCAGTAATCGACATACAAAAATTTAACATCAATTAATTTGTTCTACAATATTGATTTATTAGTAAAGAAAACTAATTTAATGAAATAAAAAGCTCATGATGCTTCTTTTTATTTGCAATTGAAACAATATTTCAAGATAAATTTGAGTTTTAAAAAATACGTTCATTTGAATTTATTTTTAGATATTTAGATTATTAGATAAGGTAAATATCTAATAATTTAAACTTTTTAGAATTTATATGCATATATATAATTTATAATTTAAAATTTCAATTATATTTTCAAGTGTGTAAACAATTGTGAAATCTAAAGCAACAATTTTTCTTAATATTTTAGCCAGAAGGAGCATTTATGGAGTATGGATATTTATATTTATATTTATTTTATATTTATATTTATTTATTTATCATATAATATATCATATATATCATAATATTTATATATATATATATATATATCATTTATATTATATTTAAATGAAGTACTTAATGATCTTAAGGCAGACTAGTCATAACATACCAAAGTCTAAATTTTTATTGGGATTTACGTGGGTGGTGTTTATTTAAGAGATCGAGTACTTACTTTATCAAATCAAACCACATACCAAGAAATAAAGTATCTCTTGCTGAAACTTAAAATCTGCTCTTGATTAACTTTAATTTTTTTACGTACTTTTACTTTTTACTTACATTTTTATAAACATTTTAATGAGTTCACATCATTTTTCATTCCAAGGATTAAACTTAAAACCTACATATTTCTGAATATGTAGGTGATTTTATTCAAAGTGTTGAATAAGCAATCACGAACTGTCGTGTAATTAGAAACAGTTGAAAATAATTTTAATTAACCGCGTTTTCTCTTGAATTGCATCCCATCATGTATCACAGCGGGGAAGTGGTTGAACAATGAAAAGGTCTGTTTACTCTACAAAGTTTTAAAGTTCAACCATGCATTTCGTATTCTCCATTTCTTGAATCGCATGAAACTTATACTTACTTAAACAAGTGTATACTCTTGCTTGTTTAAACACATTAAGCGTATTCAGCAAATACCAAACTTCAAAATTTTATGGTTTACTTACATAATTATATTGTGATAAGAGATGAATGCTATTTTTATTACAATCTAATTTTTATTAAATGCATTATTAATTTAAATTAATTAAACAGTTTTAAAATTGGCTGGTTCTAATTTTTTTTAAGAGAGTAAAGTAAAGGGAAATATAAATAGAATCAAATATTTATTTTCTTTTATTTATTTTCTGTTACTGTTAATGCCCTTTGGGTCTTTCTTATATAATTAAGTATGCTTTCAGATGTTGCATTTCCCGGAAAAGAAAGAAAATTTGATTTTTATACTAGCAAATACTTTTTTTATTAACTTCATGAGTTCTGGAAAGCTAGAAAAAATTGAAAAATGTTATCTACAAAGTTTTACTAAGATTATGAAATAAGTGTTACACAAAATAAATATTATGTAGAGATAATAAATTTTCCAGAACTTACACTTCGTGAAAGAATAAATAATCAAATATTAGAATGTTAGTAGTCAGTAAATCTTCCACAAGTAGCGTATGATTTAAATGCGTGAAATATAAAAAGTGACGTTTGCTTTAATAAGCGTTTAATTACTTTCCGCTTTTAAATAGGGCTACAAGCCGAATCGCACGAGCTGCTCTTTTTGAGAATTACCGAGTCTAATCGCTATCTATCAAAAGCTTACTTTGCAGTTTCTTTCTCTCAGACCATTTCAAGTATGAAATATCACTCATGTCAGTGGCAGCATCTCATTTTTTAATTTAAATTATTATTTTAAACTTTTTAAAAATAATATTTAGAAATACAAAAATATCCACAATACATTTTTTCAAATTAAAATTTTGGTCCTTTGAAGAAATTGTTAATTATTTCGAGAGTTATTAATATTTTAAAAACATATTGAGATTTGACGTTTTTGTGCAATATCTTCTTATAAAATTAACATAATACCTTCATCTTGATCTCATTGGACGCAGAATTTTAGTAGCTTTCGTGATATTTTCGAGAAAAAATGTTAAATTCCGAATTTCATAGTGAATTTTCTATAATGTAAAACAAAAAGTCTAAATATTTAATTAAATACTTAATTCAAATCAATTCACTTGCAGTTAGAAAATTTTACTTAAAACCGCGCTTATGGTCAATTTAAGAGCTTATTTAGGCACAGGAACATTTTGCTTGGAATAAAAAAAACAAATAAAAAATCTCTTTTCTAGTAAATAATAAGAAAACACCAACAAACAATTATTGTCTTCGTTAATATGCAAACTGAAAATGGTGGATAATTTTTCGATTTAAAAAAATGTGTAGATAGTAATTACTATTTTATCCTTAAGTACCTATATTATATGTATATGTGTATATGTCATAGGTCAAGGGAATTGAAACATCGATTTTCTCACCCTGAAATAATGATTTCCGGATATGTTGAACATTTCCGGCACTTGACTTCTCTAACGAGCCATTAAACGTCCTCCTGATTCGTTTATTCATGCTTCTCTGCGATTGACGTTTTCCTATCAATTTTTATTTTATGGATTTTTATTTCTCAATTTATTATTTTTAAAATTAATTTTTATGAAGCAAATGGATCAAACAGCTTTTAGCAGGGTTAAACTAAATTGATTGATTTCTCATCAGAAAAAAACTTAAGATATAAATTGTTGCAGGTAATTTTTATCTCAAAATTGAGAAAATATACTTTGGTTTTTTCTGTGTTAATATTGAAATTTATAAATAAAAACTATATCACTTTAATGAAGATAATATATGCAAGAATTAAAAATTAATTTTATAAAGTAAATTAATAATATCAGTTCACCACACAATGTTTACAAATCTTCACAAACTGGAAATATCTAGGCAATTCCTTTTTACACAGTTTTTTTCTTAAAATTTCATCTGAACTGTACCAATAAAAATAGAATGAAAGAAAACTGCTCAGAAGTTCGAGTCTATAGAAAATAAAAAAAGTGCCGGTAACAGATATTCGTATTCGTGGATTCGATGGAAAGGAATAAAGTTTTCGGTCTTGATACGGAAGAGCGATTTATTGGCGATATATTGGGTCCTCTGACACACATCCATTCATAGTACTTCTCTTTTTTTACTTTTTTACTTTTCTAATCTTCTGTTCTTTGCAGATTCTGTCTTGTTTCGTATTTTCTAGTACATGCACACTAGAATTTATTTATTTTCAGATTTTTAAAAATTTTTAACCTCGTTCTCTCTTGAATTGCGAGGAAGTTTAATTTGATGAAGTTCGTAAAAGATTTTTCTTCGGTCTTTCGGTCCCATATGTAAAAAAATATAAATAAAAAACGATTCTAGTTTTTAAACATCGTTCTTTAATTCAACTTTCTTTTCTTCGACGTTTCGGCACACAATGCGGGCCTTCTTCAGGAAAAATTCTTTCTCTAAAAATTACAAAACAGTTTTTTGTGTATTCTTTACCTATTTTTGAGTCATGAACCTAATAACTATAACTTTTTTTTGTCATTACCTGTACTAAATTTTTGGAGTCAAACATTAAGAAAAAGTAAGAATAATGTCAAACATTAACACATCTTAAGGGAATAATTTTTGGAGTTGCTCCGAAAAATTACTTTTTGGATCTTGCTCCAAATTTTCGCTTGGATTCATAAGTTTAATTTGAATTTGAATATTTACAATTTTGTGTGACTGTCGTATTTTTCATTGACCCTCTATATAAAATCGATGATAATTTTTTAATGGCTATGGGGTCTATTTCTTAAGATCTGCTTAGTTGTAAATTAAACTTTAAGGATCGTCAAACGTTTCGGCCCAAGTGCCAAATAGTAATAATGGTTATGCAATTAAGAATTACTAATTAATAATATAATATAATAATAAACATAAAAGCCTGACTGAATAAGTCGTCGCATGTTTTTTATTATTATATTATATTATTAATTAGTAATTCTTAATTGCATGACTATTATTACTGTTTGGCACTGAAAAGGGCCCCACTTGGGCCGAAACGTTTGCCTATTAAGAAATAGGCAAATTAAAAAATTGTCTATTAATTAAGAAATTAATAAATTAATAAAGAAATTGTTTATTAATAAATAGACCCCATAGCCAATGAAATGAAGAAATGAGAATGACAACTCGTTAAAGACCATTTGAAGTTGGCCCTCCAAGTAATAATTAAAATAACCTAATTTAGGGGCCAACCTCAAATGGTCTTTACCGAGTTGTCATTCTCAGCTCTTCAAATATTATCAACGATTTACAATTTTAACAGAACCCTTGACATTTCAACAATATTCTCAAAGGCCTCTGCAAATGAATTAATTTTTTATGAATATTGTTTCTTGATCTTTTTTCATGTCTGGAAATTTATTTCATAAGAAAGTTTAAAATTAAAAAAAAAGACAGTTTAAAATATTAGAGATAAAATAAGTTATAACAGAGCCGAAGGATTTATTCTAAATTTTTCAAGACACACTTATTAGAATAACGAAGGCAGATACTAGATAGAAGGGCATTATTTGATCGCTGGAGAATTTATTGTCAATTTTCCAGGCTAGCTGACGTGCCACGAAAATTCGGACATTTATTTTCCTAGTCAGGGAATTGTCGATAAGCTGCTTCGTGCACATTAATCTGCAGGTGCCTCTCTCGATACTCGGCCTCTCTGCGAAACTCGATTCTCAATGGATCATACACGAATCAGGTCGATAATCAACTACGTTATTTAAGGGATTTTAATCCAGCTTTAGAAATGTCAGTACTGCTAAAAAAAGTGCAATTTCATTTCGCTAATAAACTTTTGAAACAGCTTTTAAAAAGAGAATAAAATATCAAAAACATCTCATCAAGATTCGCAAGTATTCGTAAAAGGGAATTCTAAAAGAAAATAATATTTACAAACGAAATAAAAAGAGTGAACACCAGGGATCCGAACGAAATTAAGGGCCATTTTTCGATATTTTCCAATTATTCCTTCAAATTCAAAATAGTTTGGCT
>JBAGKK010512212.1:0-13908 GCA_037177015.1 Euceroptres primus | reverse complement strand
TAGAATTTTCTTTACTAGACTTACACCTCTTCAGATATCTACATTCTATTTTTCTAATCTAATCTTACTTGTTATCCCTATTTGCTTAAATAATGAATCTTCTCCAAGTCGCCGAAGAACTAAAAATTAGTAACATACACATGCATTGCATTAGCAGAACAGCTTAAATTGTTTTTATAACTTTTATCCTCCATCAATGCCACATCGGCCCTCCCGTTTAGGCGACAATGTTGCATTTCAGACCATTGATGTCACATCCGGAAACATTCTCGAGACCACCCTATTATCGACAAGTTCTCAAATTTACCCCCGGGGTGGTTTCTCAAAGACCTTTTAGATAAATGTTAGAGTTTCTGATTTTTCTGATACCAAAGCATCAAAACACTTTTCAATTGCAATTCTGACTATTGATTTCACTTCCAAAAACATTCCCAAAACCCCGTATTCACGAAAAGTTGACAAATTAGACTTAGGGGAGGTTTCTAAAAGAATTTCAAAATTAGTGTCAAAATGCAAATTCTCAAACAATCAAAGTCCCCAAAAAAATTACGAATAATAATTGTAACTGTTGATATCGCTTCAAGAAATCTTCATGAAGAACCCCCATTAACCTAAGGATTACAAATTAGACTTAGGGTTGGTTTCAAAAAGAATTTCCAGATAAGTGTAAAAAATGACAATTTTCAAAGTACCAGGGTGTCCAAAAATTTTAAATTGCATTTCTGACTATTGGAATCACTTCAGACAACATTCCTGAGGCACAACTAATATCCTCCAGTTTTCAAATTAGTCCTAGGGGTGGTTTCAAAAAGAATTTTCTGACAAATGTCAAAAATGAGAATTTTCGAAGTATCAGGGTGCCAAAAAATTTTAAATTGCATTTCTGACTATTGACATTACTTCAGACAACATTCCTGAGACACCCCTACAATCCTCCAGTTTTCAAATAAGACCTTAGGGTGGTTTCAAAAAGAATTTTCAGAGAAATGTCAAGAATGAGAATTTTCAAAGTAGTAGGGTGCCCAAAAAATTTCTAGTTGCATTTCTGACTCTTCGCATCACTTCAGACAACATTCCTGAGGCACCCCTAATATCCTCAAGTTTTCACATTAGACCTAGGGGTGGTTTCAAAAAGAATTTTTAGAGAAATGTCAAAAATGAGTATTTTCAAAGTAGCAGGGCGCCCAAAAAATTTTAAATTGCATTTCTTACTATTGATATCACTTCAGGCAACATTCCTGAGTTACCACTAATATCCTCCAGTTTTCAAATTAGACCAAGGGATGGTTTCAAAAAGAATTTTCAGAGATATGTCAAAAATGAGTATTTTCAAAGTACCAGGGTGTCCAAAAAATTTTTAATTGCATTTCTGACCATTGGCATCACTTCAAACAACATTCCTGAGGCACCACTAATATCGTCCAGTTTTCAAATTAGTCCTAGGGGTGGTTTCAAAAAGAATTTTCTGACAAATGTCAAAAATGAGTATTTTCAAAGTACCAGGGTGTCCAAAAAATTTTGAATTGCATTTCTGACTATTGGCATCACTTCAGACAACATTCCTGAGGCACCCCTAATATCCTCCAGTTTTCAAATTAGTCCTAGGGGTGGTTTCAAAAAGAATTTTTAGACAAATGACAAAAATGAAAATTTTCAAAGCATCAGACACACCAAAAAATTTTTAATTGCATTTCTGACTGTTGACATCACTTCAGAAAACATTCCTGAGGCACCCCAAATATCATTAAGTTTTCAAATTAGACCAAGGGATGGTTTCAAAAAGAATTTTCAGAGATATGTCAAAAATGAGTAAGTTCAAAGTACCAGGGTGTCCAAAAAATTTTCAATTGCATTTCTGACTATTGGCAACACTTCAGACAACATTTCTGAGGCACCACTAATATCCTCCAGTTTTCAAATTAGTCCTAGGGGTGGTTTCAAAAAGAATTTTCTGACAAATGTCAAAAATGAGTATTTTCAAAGTATCAGGGTGCCAAAAAATTTTAAATTGCATTTCTGACTATTAACATTACTTCAGACAACACTCCCGAGTCACCCCTACTATCCTCCAGTTTTCAAATTAGACCTTGGGGTGGTTTCAAAAAGATTTTTCAGAGAAATGTCAAAAATGAGAATTTTCAAAGTAGTAGGGTGCCCAAAAAATATTTAGTTGCATTTCTTAATCTTCGCATCACTTTAGACAACATTCCTGAGACACCAATAATATCCTCAAGTTTTCAAATTAGACCTAGGGGTGGTTTCAAAAAGTATTTTCAGAGAAATGTCAAAAATGAGTATTTTCAAAGTAGCAGGGCGCCCAAAAAAATTTAAAATTGCATTTCTGACTATTGATATCACTTCAGGCAACATTCCTGAGGTACCACTAATATCCTCTAGTTTTCAAATTAGTCCTAGGGGTGGTTTCAAAAAGAATTTTCTGACAAATGTCAAAAATAAGTATTTTCAAAGTAGTAGGGTGCCCAAAAAATTTTTAGTTGCATTTCTGACTATTGGCAACACTTCAGACATCATTCCTGAGGCACCACTAATATCCTCCAGTTTTCAAATTAGTCCTAGGGGTGATTTCAAAAAGAATTTTCTAACAAATGTCAAAAATGAGTATTTTCAAAGTATCAGGGTGCTAAAAAATTTTAAATTGCATTTCTGACTATTAACATTACTTCAGACAACACTCCCGAGGCACCCCTGCTATCCTTCAGTTTTCAAATTAGCCCTTGGGGTGGTTTCAAAAAGATTTTTCAGAGAAATGTCAAAAATGAGAATTTTCAAAGTAGTAGGGTGCCCAAAAAATATTTAGTTGCATTTCTTAATCTTCGCATCACTTTAGACAACATTCCTGAGACACCAATAATATCCTCAAGTTTTCAAATTAGACCTAGGGGTGGTTTCAAAAAGAATTTTCAGAGGAATGTCAAAAATGAGTATTTTGAAAGAAGCAGGGCGCCCAAAAAATTTTAAATTGCATTTCTGACTATTGATATCACTTCAGGCAACATTCCTGAGGTACCACTAATATCCTCCAGTTTTCAAATTAGTCCTAGGGGTGGTTTCAAAAAGAATTTTCTGACAAATGTCAAAAACGAAAATTTTCAAAGTCTCAGGGTGCCCAAAAAATTTTTAGTTGCATTTCTGACTATTCGCAACACTTCAGAAAACATTCCTGAGGCACCCTTAATATCCTCAAGTTTTCAAATTAGACCTAGGCGTGGTTTCAAAAGAATTTTCAGAAAAATATCAAAAATGAGTATTTTTAAAGCATAAGGGTGCCCAAAAACTTTTTAATTGCATTTCTGACTATTGGCAACACTTCAGACAACATTCCTGAGGCACCACTAATATCCTCCAGTTTTCAAATTAGTCCTAGGGGTGGGTTCAAAAAGAATTTTCTAACAAATGTCAAAAATGAGTATTTTCAAAGTATCAGGGTGCCAAAAAATTTTAACTTGCATTTCTGACTATTAAAATTACTTCAGACAACACTCCCGAGGCACCCCTACTATCCTTCAGTTTTCAAATTAGACCTTGGGGTGGTTTCAAAAAGAATTTTCAGACAAATGTCAAAAATGAAAATTTTTAAAGTATCAGGGTGCCAAAAATTTTTAAAATTTAATGTATGATTATTCAGATCATATTCGGCAAGTCTCTTGAGGATACCCTATTATCCACAAGTTTAAAAATTTACCTAGGGGTGGTTTCAAAAAGAACTTACACCTAATTGTCAAAAATGACAATTTTCGGAGTATTAATGTTCCCAAAAAATTTTTAACTTCATTTCTGACTATTGGGATCACATCCGTCAACCCGCCTGAAGCACGCCTATTATTTAGAAGTTTTCAAATCACACCTAGAGGTGGTTTAAAAGAGAATTTTCCGATAAATGTCAAAAATGATATTTATCTGCGGACTTTGACACTTTAAAAATTTTCATTTTTAACACTTGTCCGAAAATTTTTTTTGAAACCACCCCTAGATATATTTTGAAAACTTGTGAATATTAGGGGTGTCTCAGGAAGGTTGTCTAAAGTGATTCCAGTAGTCAGAAATCAATAATATTTTTTGGGCACCCTAGTACTTTGAAAATTGTCATTGTTGACATTTGTCTGAAAATTCTTTTTGAAACCACCCGTAGGACTGAATTGAAAACTGGAGGATATTATGGGTGTCTCAGGAATGTTGTCTGAAGTGATGTCCACCGTCAGAAATGCAATTTAAAATTTTTTGGGCACCCTGCTACTTTGAAAATTCTCATTTTTGGCATTTATCTGAAAATCCTTTAGTAAACCACCCCTAGGTCTAATTTGAAAACTTGAGGATATTAGGGGTGCCTCAGGAATGTTGTCTGAAGTAATATCAACAGTCAGAAATGCAATTAAAAATTTTTTGGCGTGTCTTATACTTTGAAAATTTTCATGTTTGTCATTTGTCTAAAAATTCTTTTTGTAACGACCCCTAGCTTTAATTTGAAAACTTGTGGACATTCGGGGTGTCTCAGAAATGTTGTCTGAAGAGATTTCAGTAGTCAGAAATTCAATTAAAAATTTTTTGGGCACCCTAATACTTTGAAAATTCTTTTTCCTTGACATTTTTCTGAAAATTGTTTTTGAAGCCACCCCTAGGTCTAATTTGGAAACTTGTGGATATTAGGGGCGTCTCAGGAATGTTGTCTAAGGAGATGCCGGTATTCAGAAATGCAACTAAAAATTTTTTGGGCACCCTGGTACTTTGAAAATTTACATTTTTGACATTTGTCTGAAAATTCTTTTCGTAATCACCCCTAGGTCTAATTTGTAAACTTGCGGATATTAGCGGTGTCTCAGGAATGTCGTCTGAAGTGATGCCAGTAGTCAGAAATGCAATTAAAAATTTTTTGGACACCCTGGTACTTTGAAAATTTTCATTTTTGACATTTGTCTTAAAATTCTTTTTGAAACCACCCCCAGGACTAATTTAAAAACTAAAGGATATTAGGGGTGCCTCATAAATGTTTTCTGAAGTGATGCCAATAGTCAGAAATGCAATTTAAAATTTTTTTTGCACCCTGATACTTTGAAAATACTCATTTTTGACATATCTCTGAAAATTCTTCTTGAAACCATCCCTATGTCTAATTTGAAAACTTGAGCATATTAGGGGTGCATCAGGAATGTTGTTTGAAGTGATGCGAATAGTCGGAAATGCAACTAAAAATTTTTTGGGCACCCTGAGACTTTAAAAATACTCATTTCAGACATTTCTCTGAAAACTATTTTTGAAACCGCCCCTAGGTCTAATTTTAAAACTTGAGGATATTAGGAGTGCCTCAGGAATGTTGTCTGAAGTGATGAGAATAGTCAGAAATGCAACTAAAAATTTTTTTGGGCACCCTGATGCTTTGAAAATACTCATTTTTAACATTTCTCTGAAAATTCTTTTTGAAATCGCCCCTAGGTCTAATTTGAAAACTTGAGGATTTTAGGGGTGCTTCAGGAAGGTTGTCTGAAGTAATGTCAACAGTCCGAAATGCGATTTAAAATTTTTTGGGCATCCTGCTAATTTGAAAATTCTCATTTTTGGCATTTATCTGAAAATTCTTTTTAAAACCTCCCCTAGGTCTAATTTGAAAACTGGAGGATATTAGTGGTGCCTCAAGAAGGTTGTCTGAAGTGATGCCAACAGTCAGAAATGCAAATAAAAATTTTTTGGTGCATCTGATACTTTAAAAATTTTCCTTTTTGTTATTTGTCTTAAAATTCTTTTTGTAGCCACCCCTAGGTATATTTTGAAAACTTGTGGACATTTTGGGAGTCTCAGGAATGTTGTCTGAAGTGATGCCAGTAGTCAGAAATGCAATTAAAAATTTTTTGGGCACCCTAATACTTTGAAAGTTCTTTTTTTTTGACATTTGTCTGAAAATTCTTGTCGTAACCACCCTTAGGTCTAATTTGGAAACTTGTCAGTATTAGGTTTGTTTTAGTAATGTTGTCTAAAGTAATGCCAGTATTCAGAAATGCAATTTTAAAGTTTTTTGGCATCCTGAAACTTTGAAAATACTCATTTTTGACATTTGTCTGAAAATTCTGTTTGAAACCACCCCTAGGACTAATTTAAAAACTGGAGGATAGTAGGGGTGCCACAGGAATGTTATCTGAAGTGATGTCAACAGTCAGAAATGCAAATAAAAATTTTTTGGTGTGTCTGTTGCTTTGAAAAATTTCATTTTTGTCATTTGTCTAAAAATTCTTTTTGAAACCACCGCTAGGACTAATTTGAAAACTGGAGGATATTAGGGGTTCTTTAGAAAGGTTCTCTGAAGTGATGCCAACAGTCAGAAAGGCAATTTAAAATATTTTGGTACCCTGATACTTTGAAAATTGTCATTTTTTACACTTATCTGGAAATTCTTTTTGAAACCACCCCTAAGCCTAATCTGAAAACCTGATGTTAATAGGGGTTCCTCATGAAAATTTTTTGAAGTGATATGAACAGTTACAATTATTATTCGAAATTTTTTTGGGTCTTTGATTGTTTGAAAATTTGCATTTTGACACTAATTTTGAAATTCATTATAAACCACCCCTAAGTCTAATTTGTAAACTTTTTGTGAATACGGGGTTTTGGGAATGTTTTTGGAAGTGAAATCAATAGTCAGAATTGCAATTGAAAAGTGTTTTGAAGCTTTGGTATCAGAAAAATTAGAAACTCTAACATTTATCTAAAAGTTCTTTGAGAAACCACCCCGGGGGTAAATTTGAAAACTTGTCGATAATAGGGTGGTCTCGGGAATATTTCCGGAAGTGACATCAATGGTGTGAAATGCAACATTGTCGCCTAATCGTGAGGGCCGAGGTGGTATTGATGTGAAATGCAACATTGTCGCCTAATCGTGAGGGCCGAGGTGGCATTGATGGAGGATAAACGTTATAAAAACAATTTAAGCTGTTCTGCTAATGCAATGCGTGTGTACGTTACTAATTTTTAGTTCTCCGGCGACTCGGAGAAGATTCATTATTTAAGCAAATAGGGATAACAAGTAAGACTAGATTAGAAAAATAGAATGTAGATATCTGAAGAGGTGTAAGTCTAGTAAAGAAAATTCTAAGAAATTGAAAAAGAAAAATTGAAATAAAATAATTTTCTAAGATTTTTGTTCTTAAGTTTGAATGTTTAAACAAATTCAGAAATTATCTATTTAGCAAAGGGAACCTAATTTTTTTTTCTGCAATTGCCGAAAGCATTGTAAATGTCAGTTTCTTAACTTTAATTTTTCAAGCTTTTATGTTTACCAAACCCGCTCTAAGTGTAAAAGTTAAACAATTGGTTTTTAATTTTTTTAGTAAGAAAGCGTGCTATTCGGGTGTATAAACGTTAGTTTCATACGGAATGTAAGTTATAAATATTTAGAAACAGGTTGGTAGTTTGGTCGGACCCCACAAGCTTCACTTCCTGGATTTACTTTTCAAGCTTTAATACAGGAGGCAGCCGATGCGGTCGGCGGCGTGCGCACGCGGTGGCTGCATTCACACTTCACGCGGGAGCACACCTACACGGAACTTTGTTGCTCTGTAGTTGCTAAACAAAGCACCGTAGAACATTCTTGCATTTGACTTTTCGTCTTGTTTTTTTATTTTCTATTTGTAGTTGCCGGGTGTCCCACAAGTGGTTGGACACCCTGTATATCTAAATTGAGGAACTTAATAAGTCAAGAGGGTTTGTTGCGTTCTGACGTAACACTACAATAAAATGTGGGGTAATAAGTACTCCCTAGAATTTTTTTGAAAACAAAATAATTCCCAAATACCTTGATTAGCCAAACTGATTTAGCTAATTCATTTTTGAGACATGATTGATTGTTGAAATGCAATGAAGAGTATGTGCACTCCACTTGTACACCAATGCATGCGAGCGCATAAGCACGACGAGCGTGTTATTTCAGTTTGTTGTAAGCGTGTGTGTGTGAGGAACTGCGTTGCGAGTATAACTATATATATTCTTTGGCGCCAGCGTTTGATCAGAAAATGATGACACAACTATTTAATATTTATTGTAATAAGTATTTTAGACACACACCGTACAATTCCACTTCTCAATTCAATATACAAAATCTTAATAATTGTAAACAGACTCCTAGAAAGAATAGAGATGTCGAGAAAAGGCTTTATTATTATTTTATATAATTTTTAACATCATTATCAATAGAGCTGGAACCAAAATAAAATTACAAATAAACCTAGAAGACACATGGACTACTTTCGCTGATTGCTTTACCCAAAACACTTGCGGCCAGATTAATCGAGCTATTATCGCTCATCGACTTGAAATCAATATCGATGCTGCTATTATTATTTCCTGCAATAAATTCCAAAAAATTTTAACAAAGCTTCCTCATAAGCGACCAAACAGATTGATTAAATGTGATTGATCAGTATTTAAAGTCCTGAATACTGACCAATATCAGATAATCAATAATTATGAACCAACTATCAGGGAAGATTGCCGAAGATGAGTCGCCTTGACTGAATTATTATCAAATAATCATCCATTCATGGATAAATATAATTCAACCCTACCGACAATTCTCAACCCCAATAAAGTTTTTAATTATAGATTCTGGAAAAGCATGAAATAATTACTTCCGTAGGTGCAACAATTAGTCTCAGTGCATAACTCGTCCACACGTTTTAGAAGAAACTTCTCTCCCGGAAAAATCGGTATCGCCCGTCGCAATCTGTCTCAGCGGTTTTTTTTTGCTAAATTCTTCGGTTTTTCTTTGGTCAGTTTCTCGACGTTAAGCAATAAAATTAAAAATGAGAAGACCCTTTCCACCTCATACGGGGAAGCCTAAATTGAAGTGAATTATAGAATACGAATCCCTTGGATTTTGATAATTTCCATTTGTCCGTGGATTGTATTTGAAATTTAAACTAAATTAAAATTAAAATCTTAATTTAAAATTATAAACCTTGCCTTCCTATTGAGGAAGTAGTTTAAGTCAAATCAGAAATCGCGTATTTTTCGGACGGATCGAATGACGACGGATCGGCATTAAAAAGGATCATGAATAAATCTATTCTGACCACCCCTATTCTTTCCTGAGGAGTCTGTGGTAATGTATAAGCAATTTTCGAAATCACATATTCACATACACACAACACACATGCTTTCCATTTAATTTGTGTATCCTTATAATTTCTTTGACGTAAAATAAATAATAGTATTCTGGAACACAGCCTACTATATACTTAATAAATCCTCATCCAATCCCAAAAATCAAGTAGAAAAGGTCTGAATTAATAGATCAGGATCCAACCTACTACCAACTCCGTGATGAGTTTGTAAACTAATTGTTATTTGAGCAAATAAAATAATTATTTATTCAATTATTTCTTTCGTTCGTGACAAATAAAATGGTGGCAGCGTTCTGATCGGATTTTACTGCAAGTTTTTGGGTTGTTTGTTGAATTGAAGGGAAAAACTTACATAGTAAAAAGTGAAAAGTGAAAAAGTGAAAATAACAACTAACGATTTAAATTGTGTGGGGATTGTGGTTTGAAGTTTGTTTTTGTATCGGATCCAGATTTCCCTGAGATATTCTGTCGAATTAAATTAAATTTGAGCGAGAGCCAAATTTAATTTAATGAGCGATTTGAATTGACTTCCTGTTTTAATGGGCCAGACGATTCAAATAAGCAATTAATTAACAAAAGAAGCTGCCGAATTTAAACAAGGGTCTGAGATTGAGCCTAGCTTGGTTTAATTGGCGATTTAAATTAAGCTCTGGCTGTAATGGGCCAAGTAATTTAAATGTGCAGCCTATAAAAGAAAATGGGAGCGAGAAGAAAGTCCGGATAAATCATCGTCCCTTGGAGACGATGATCTGGAAGCTGAAAAATAGCAAGAAATAAAACTATTTTTCTAATTCAGGATTTTCTTTTCAACAACGATTTAATTTTAAACAAGGCAAAAACAATAAGCCCATCACCAGAAAAACGGCTGCGGGCATATTGTTTGAGCGTTTGCCGGAAGAACTTAGTAACGAAAAATCAGAACAGTATTTCGAGGAATTTTTGGAAATTTATCGATAACGAAATAAATTCGGCATAACGATCTTAATCGGGTTTCAACTTGCAAATTTAAAATTCAAATGGCAAATGCTTCCTCGACGCTCAACATCGAGGAAGAAACGCGTAAAATACCCTGCGGGATTCTTGAATTCAATGGATCATTTTAGGCCAACGTAGCTATGCCCCAAGTTCCAGGGCTAAATCAGGTTTCCCCTTTTTCGCTCACGATTTTCTCATAACTATTCCACGAAGGAAGAGCGAGGTTGTTCATGCACAGTGGGCTCGGTAATAATCTAAATTCTCAATCTCGATCAAATGTCGAAATACTAGATACATATACTCCGGTGCCATTTGTGCTTGACAATTCACTGCTTCATATTGTGGGTATCGTTACTATCAATATTGTAGACGAGGATTTTGATTTTTACGTAGGATACTCCGATACTAACTTAATAGTCGACGGACTAATCGGAACCTAAGTACTTGTACTAGTCTTTTCAGAATAATTACCCTCGTACAGAGTTTTCACCCTTGGAAATAATTTTAAAAAAACTTTCTAAAATAAAAGACGAAAATCTCGTAAATTCACGCAGTAACAAAACAAGGGCATATGATCTTTTGGATTCGTCCTCAAAGCTAATCAAGTTCTGATTTTTGTTGCTAAAATGGAGAGTATGTAATAAACGCCATTCGCACAGTCATCGTACTCAGGTATCTGCAATTACACAAACATTTAGATTAAGTTACCGTTTTACTACATACTTGTAAATTTTATTCTGTAATATTAAAATGGCCGAAAACCGATCTATCAGTCCCAGCCCTTGCGGGGGGTGGTCCCTCGAACCCAAACTCAGATCTAGTCTATCAGTATGGAACAAACGGAAATCGCGAAAATTATCAAAATGCACCAGTCGATTTGAATACATCCTCAGTCGCTGATCTTTACAGCACGCGTGCAGATATAGGTTTCCAGCCTAGTACTAGACTGTCACAAAATATTCCCCGCCAAAATCAAGCTCCAAATCCGGGACAAAATCATAATCAAGTCCAAGATAACGCAGCTATGCAAGTTGCTCACTCAATCGCGAGCACACTCGCAATTCAGCAAGCGTCAACTCACATCCCGAATTTTGACGGGAAAAATATCGCTATTAGGGATTTTCTACAAGATATTGTTAACGCGGCTACGTACGTGCCAGCCTCCGGTGAGTCATCTCTTATTACGGCTGTATTAGGAAAATTATCTGTTTCCGCGCGCGACTGTACCACAAACAGGGTGTTCGAAAGAATCACGGAAATAATAGATCTTTGAACAGTCAGATTTTCTGCGGGCAGACCTTTCGACTACTTTTTTAATGAAATATATCACATCATTCTAAGACGAAATGAATCAATAAATGAATATTATGACAGAATACACTCTTAATTGAGTGGCGCCACCGCAGCTCATGAAGCCGCACACACTCGCGCAATCGAGACCACGACTATGATTCCCATCACGCAGGCAGCACTTAAAGCATTTATCAGCAGCCTGCCAGATGACTTATCCGCAGCTGTGGATGCTAGGGATCCTCAGACACTGGCAGACGCTTGTCGATATGACAAACACTCGATAGATAGGCGACATTCCTCTCACAACTCCTACCACGTTACGCATAGGTCTCGACGTGACGACTATGACGAGCATCGTTCGAACGAAGATCCTCGTTCTAGCCGACACCCCGCGGAAGACTTGCGCTTATGCAACCCATATGGAAGGGATATTTATGCACACGAGAGCCGACGCCCCTATGTTAGTCCTAGGCGATACTACTCACCTGAGCGATCATATAATCCAGACCGATCATACTAAAATGACAACCGATTCAGTAGACCACTACATGAACGGGGTCGATCACAGAGCCCAGCATATTCGCGATAAAATAGAGGAAATGTCCCTCTTGTTCAAAAAAACCTCCGCAGACAGGAAGTTAACACTTTCCATAATCCTCCGTGTATCCCTCCAGCCACCCTACGAACTATAAGGATCCTCCGGCACCTATCCTCCTCCATCCTCAGGCCCTAAACTCTCATCACGATCTTTTCCTCTTCTTCCGGCACAACGGGCTGATCATTTAATTTTAGAACGTACTCGACGAAACGGCGCGACGTCGAGTGAACCGAATCAAGAGCGTCCATCAGCAGTCCGATTCCTGGAGAAACAGTAACGTACTATATCAGTACTAATATTGCTGAGTCTCCGGTAATAAAATTAGATTGCCCAAATTTGAATTTTGGAAACGGGCAATTCCTTATAGATACCGGTGCTGACGTGAATTTAATCAAGATTTCAGCGCATGATAATTACACGCCAATTAGGATAAGTGAAATTTCTGTCATCACAGGAGTAACTCTAACCCGTACTTATACGCTAGGAACGTGCGAATTAGATATCCTTGGCAACTATATAAAATTTCATGTTGTAAAACATCAATTTCCAATATCGGTACAAGGAATTTTAGGACGTGCATTTCTGAGGCAGGAGAAATCGAACGTATCCTTTTATCATAATGCCTTGATAACCCAATCGAGAACTATAGATCCTATCCCCTTTATTGATCCCGAATCAATAAAAGCTCGGCAGGAATTGGCTCCCGAAATAAAGCCCATTCCCAGGATTCTTACCTTCAAGGTTCGAACGAGACAGCAAATTCCTATACGACTTTAGGAAAGTGCTCTCAAGGAAGGGTACCTAACTTTGATCGAATCTCACGAGGGTTTGTTCATGGGAAATTCCCTTATTTCGAATCAAAATGGAGTTTGTCACGTGTTGGCCATCAACATGAGAGAGGACGATGTCGACATCGATATCCTTCGACAAGAACTATTTCCATTCGACTACATGGAATATTAAAGTGAAAATGATTTCGATGGGGATGCGGACCTTTTACGGATAAAGGGACGCATCGAGGAATGTACCAGAAAAATCCCATCCGCCCATTTAATCCTGAAGAGTTATCATACCTTCAAAAATGGATTAAAAATGGTAACGATCGTTTTAAACTCTCTACGGACAAATTGACCATTATACCCCTCGTGAAACACCAAATTCCTACCATTGACAGGACACTTATAAAAGTAGAACAGTATCGTCAACCACAAAATCAGGAATCACTCATCGATGAACATATCGAAAAAATGTACAGAGATGATATTGTAGAGAGTTCCACATCGCCCTACAACGCCCCCATTTCAATTGTACCCAAGAAAGCAGATTCTTCGGGAAAAATAAAATGGCGGGTTCTAACTGATTTCTGTGCACTAAACGAAAAAACTATCAGTGATGCATACACCCTCCCCCACATCAATTCCACCTCAGAACGTGTAGGTGGCGCGCAGTACTTTTCAGTAATCGATCTTGCGCAAGGATTTCACGAGGTTGGTACCGATCCTCGGGACCAATGCAAAACTCCTTCCTCCACGCTTCGGGGTCATCACCAATATAACAGAATGCCCATGGGAATTGAGAATGCTCCAGGAACCTTCCAAAGGCTCATGGACTAGGTTCTTAGCGGTATGCAAAATGAAGAACTTTTTGTGTACTCAGATGATATCATCATTTTTTCCAAAAACTTGGAAGAACACGACAAAACGTTTACGCAAAGCCAATCTTGTTCTTCAACCCGAAAAGTGCGAGTTTCTACGAACCCTGGTGGCTTACCTGGGTCAAATTATTAGTAGGGACGGGGTAAAGGCAGGTTCTAAAAAGATAACTGCAGTCAAAAATTTTCCTACTCCTACTAATGAAAAATCGGTTCGTGAATTTCTGGGGATCGCAGTATATTATCGTAGGTTTGTCAAGGACTTT
>JBAGKK010512201.1:0-13908 GCA_037177015.1 Euceroptres primus | reverse complement strand
AGATGGTCACGTATTTTACCGCTCGAGGTTACCCGTGAAAGGCCGTACCTATTGGCAGTGCACTCGATCTAAACACGGAGAATGTTCATCACGCTGCATAACCGTGTTTATTGACAATGAGGTTGTCTTCCGTAAACAGCCGGGTGAACACCAGCATCCGCCTGATCGAGAACAAGCAGAATCAGATGTAGTGAAACATCGCTTGAAATGGCTTGCTGAGGAGGATCCGGAGCAGCCACCAGCTCAAATCCTTCGAAGGAACTACCTTGTGTCAAACCAGAAGTTCTTAATCATTTGCCGCAATGTGAAAGTTTAAAAAAAATGTTGCGTCGGAAACGTCGGGAGAACTTGCCTCCTAACCGTCAATCATTAGCGGATCTAAAAGATATCCCCAAAAAGTACCGTAAAACGAACAGCGGCGACAACTTTCTTCTTTACGACTCAGACGATGACAGCGAGTATGAAGGGCAAGGCAGGATTCTAGTGTTTTTATCAAGGCGAAACTTGGAGTTGCTTGCAAAGAGCGAGGTCTGGTTTATGGATGGAACTTTTAAAGTAACAAAAATGCAACTATTATCTACATTTACACACTTACACATTTATATTACAATACAACAATAACTTTCACATGCAGGTTAGTCCTACGCTTTTCACGCAGTTTTTTACTATTCTCGGTACTGTCGATAAGCCAAGAGCAGATCCTACTGCACATAGAGAAGTCAAAGCTGTTCCGTTAGTGTACGCTTTTTTAACTTCTAAGGAAACAGTGCAATACGAAAC
Organism: Euceroptres primus; assembly: GCA_037177015.1. Taxonomy (NCBI): domain Eukaryota; kingdom Metazoa; phylum Arthropoda; class Insecta; order Hymenoptera; family Figitidae; genus Euceroptres; species Euceroptres primus. The sequence goes on along the minus strand of JBAGKK010512201.1, from coordinate 13,128 downwards.
TGTGTTACACGCTGTACTCAATGCCGCACGTCACTTTAGAATTTTGAACTGCCGTCCACAACGAGTTATGACAGATTTCGAGCTTGCAATTATTAATGCTTGTGAATCAGTTTTTCCTGCGGTTCCGGTTTAGTGTTACTTCTTTCACCTCAAACAGTCTACATATAGAAAAATTCCAAGTAAAGGTCTCCAAACAGCGTACAATGATCCAGACAATCGCGAGGTAAAAATTCAGACTTCAATGCTCTTGGGATTAGCTTTCGTTCCATTAGAAGACCTTGAAAAAACTTTTGAAATTCTGCGAGAAGAATTAGTAGACGAATTATTGCCGATATCAGACTGTTTCGAACAAGTGTACATAATTGGTGTCAGAGCTAGGGGAAGACGACAAGCTACTGCTCCAAGATACCATCCGACAAAGTGGCACCAATATGAAGCTACCTTGAATGGATCACATAGGACTAACAATGTTGCTGAGGATTGGCACAATCGTTTCCGCATTGTTATTGGCCGAGATCACCCCGACTTTTACTCTGCTCCGACTGAAATAATTAAGGAACAGTCTGATACGGAAACAATAATTACTGAAATTAGCCTTGGAAGAAATATAACGGCGGGACAAAAAAGAAAATGGGTACAGTACCAATCCCGTTTGAGAGCCATCGTTCATGAATACGAGACCTACAAGGAAGACGGCCGCATTACTGATTACTTACGTACCATAGCCTGCAATATTGTTTTTTAAATGTATTCTTCTACTCTAAATCTAATAAAATTATTTGCTTTTGGAATTTATATTTTTGGAAAATTTGTTTTAGGAATTTATTTTTAGAAATATTATTTATAGGAAAAATGTTTTAGGAAAAATGTCCGGGAATCATTTAAAGGACTACGGCGGAAGTACCTAATATACCGTCCAATCACCATCGTTGTCCAGCATGACCTGTCACCTTTTCGGCATGCTTTCCACTAGTTTTTTGGCATATTCCGTGGGTAATGAACGCCATATCTCCCTGATATGTCGCGAGAGCTGCTTCAAAGAGCACACACGCTTTCCTGCAAGCTTCCTCTTTACGAGTATTAAAACACTCCAGACGTTTTCTATTGGATTGGTATCTAGAGACTGTGAAGCCCAGTTCCATAAAATTTTTGTGAATTAAATAATGCCTACAGTTGTTTTTTGTCACCCGCAGCATTTTTGTTATGATCTACGTGTCTGGATTTGGTTTCAAACACTAAAGAATATTTTAAGAGCCAACGCTTTACGTGTGGTAACTCTTCAAACTTGCTGAGACGGGAACCATTTAACCAGATGAACAGAAGAGATGCAACATGTTTTATAAAAAGGGCATTGTGCTTCGGTTTTATTATGTTTTTTATGACACTAAATCCACGTTCGCACTCAGCTGAACTGCAAGGCAAAATCGCAATACAATTGATGAGTGGTCTTAAGTCATCAGGAATTCGCTTTCCGCCATTTTCAATAAAATCGCTGAAGTTACTGATTACTGACCTCGTAGCTAGAGAAAACCTCGCACAAAGTCGCGAAACGGACTCCTGCCCATATAAAGTGTTTAATTCAGTTGGCCAAGATTCTGGACAATGACATTGATATCTTTGAGAAGCTGCACGTAATCATTTCTTCCTAACTCATGCTCGTGACACTTCAAGTTAGAGGATTGTGTGGTAAAGCATCGACGCTTCAGTGAATCTGTTAAACTAGTTTAACAGATTTAAACTCTGTCAATCATATTGAGTTTTTTGTTCGATATAAGAGGTATGCCTCAGAACTCCATTTCTTTTTCCGCCTTAATCGCTACTTCATATGCTCCGGACTCTTTCTCCTTCATGTTCCTTAAAGTGAAAATCGTTCTTTGTATATATTTATCCGCTTTGTAAATATTGCACTGTCTTCTTTGAAGTGGTTCTAAAAAACACGATAGTTCATCTAGAACGTCATAAAGGAGAGCTAAATCTTTTAGAAATTTTACGGATCGCATTCGTTTCAGCAGGCCTTGATGTGCCGCCCTTTCACCAGTCAATCTTTGCGAGTCTTTTGAAGCTGATTCAAAATGTTTAGTCAATGCAAGATAATAAACCTATACTGCCCTAACACTGAAAGGAACTAGCTACCCACCTGACATCAAATACTCGACCTATTTTTTTTATTTCGATACCTAAATCAGAAGCAAAGATATTATATATAGATGCGACAAGGGTCAGTAGTGATGGAGACGCCAAATATATATATAGCTAACTATGTTTTACACCATATCGAGGTGCTGCCCTCTTGAAATTAGAACTTTGCTTTTGAACCGAGAGATAGAACTACTATCGTTCAATGAATTTCCCCTCATTTCCCAAACATCTTATTTCTCATTCAACAAGAAATACAATTCGGCCTTTTTTTACTGAACAATATTTCAGAATCCAAAAATTGATTTTATGTAAAAGCAGTTAATTGTTTTTGATAAACATTGAATATTTTAATTAGTAATTTATTAATAATTTAATATAGTCTTTGTATAAGAAACGCTTTGTTTTCAAGCTAAGGTTTTAAACTTCGAACATACTCTATAAATAAAATTCTTCCTTTAACAATGAATGCAACTTCGAGGTTACAATCTTTTTTATTTATAAGAACTCCTAAAAAAATTACACTCACAAGATTTTCTATTTTAATCATATTTTTTCAAAATTTGTCACCGACCGGTTTTATAAATCTTATGGAGTCTAATTTTTATCTTACAAACAATTAAACTTCTTATGCTTATTAGAACATCTGATGCATAGTAATAAAATTAAAGATTTGTTTTTAAATATCTTTATTCTTGAAGTGTTTTTTTTTCAAGTGCTATTCTAAAATATGAGTGTCTTCGGTCATAAAACTTCAGCGACAGACTTTTAAACGTACAGATTCCTCAACTTTAATGGTCATGAATCGTATGAGCACATTATTAATTTAAAAATATTCATGAATAGGCTAGACTTTAAATTTATTAAATATAGTTAAATACTAAAACTTTTTTCAGTTTAATTAATTTCTAATCTCATGATTCAAAAAATGTTAATGTAACTTTTTTTTCTCTACATTATCTAATATCTTTTCTAGAAAAGCTGACAAAAGCTCTATAACAATTTTATGTATATTTATTCGATAGGTATCTGCTCAGGGTTTAGAGGAAAAATTCGAAAATTGAAAAAATGTTCTCTCAAAAATGTTTTAATCTGCATACATAAGACATAGGATATCTTCCTTCTTTAAACAAAAGTTTAAAAATTAATGTAATAATTGATGAGAAAAATTATGGTTTTGTTGAAATCGCAATTGGCAATAAAATTAAATTTCGTGATTCTCGAAAAATCCTTCTTTATTTTTAACATCAATTTTTTTATAACTTTTATTTGTATGAGTATAAGTGTTCGTATAAGTTCCATGCAGCCTAAATATTTTTCAAACTAGGGGAATATTTTTTTTCTAAAATCTAATTTTAGAATTTTTGTAAACAATGCGAAATACCGAAAAAATGTTAGAGAGGTATTTTTTATAGAGTTTTTTCCTTTGTACAGAGGAACAAAATTTTTAGCACAATGTAGTCTTATTTAAACCAGGTTTAAAATTAGAAAAAAAATAAAACCTAATTTATACACCAGAATTGTGGGAGCACCTGTTTTTTCAATGATTGTTTAAGTTCTCTTAATTTTAAATATATCACAGATAAAATTGTTTCTCTTAAATAGGTTGAAAGATATCAGAATTCTTTAAAAAATGAGTCCAAGATGAAGTCATTTTGTTAATTTTTTAAGAAGATATTTAAAAAATAGTGCAAATTTCAATGTTTTCTTAAATTGTAAATAACATTTGAAATAATAAACGTTTTTCAATGTTCTTACGCTCATTTTAAAGGTAAATTTCTACAGAATCGCACCAACTTATCACTATTATTGTGCTATTTTGTTCTTGCATGTTGCAGGATTCTCCAACCTTAACATCTTACACCATTCAAACAAAAAATTGTGCAATAATACGGTGCGGGCTCTACAATTTTTTTATTAAATCAGTAAAATTCGTGTCGTTTTATTTTCTCCAAAAGCAACATATTTCATGGACGAAAGATTCTGTAATTTGAAGTGCAGCTGCATGAAATAGATATGGTTGTTAAATAAATTAATGAATGTAAATTTAATTTTTTAATGAAAAATTTAGGTAATATTAATTATGATTAATATATCATTACTTAAATTTATTTCGAAGAATTGATGTTAATTACAAATTTGTAATCACGCGTGATACAAAGGGAAGAAAAAGTAATTTATTTTTCTTATTACCAAAATACTATTCTTCTACAATTTACAATACTATAAATAACACTTTATCTTTGTTAAGATTTATTTTATTTAATATACATAATTAAAATTTTATTAATTTTTTGTTTGTTCATATTTTAATATTCAATCTGGGTGTCTAGCGTTTCTCCAAGACTTTTCCAGGTTTTCCAAGATAAAAAATAAATTTTTCCAGGTAACATTTTTTAATTATTACCATAAACTTTAATTGACAAAAATTTTTTTTCTTAAACCTGTACGATAGAAATAATTTACACAACTAAATGAACCATATGAAGTGTTTATTATGCGATTTATGCCATTCTTGAGTTTAGCTGACCTTATTTGACTATCTGTATAAGCTCAATAAACTTTTGTTTTTAGGAGTATACTCTCTAAGAAGAATTTGTAGTTTTCTACTAATCTTGAATTAAAAGCAGCTATTTTATAGTAAAAAAAACTACAAATTCACTTAGTAATCCTAACTAAATAAGTTAATAAACTGAAGTAAATCAGTAGTTTTCTACAAAAGCTTACTAAAACAATTGATAAACGACTTCGCATTATTTTATTTGAAAAAAACTACTAATTCGAATGTAGAGATAGGACTTCTAGAACTATGAATGAATTCAAGAACTTTTCCAGGTTTTCAAGGATTTCCAGGACGCTAGATACCCTGATTTAATTTATTAAACTAAAATTAAATGAGACGAAGATTGCTAAAAAGTTAAACATTTTTGGGATCAGATTTTGTGAAAAAAGTTTGTTTAGAAACTTTTAAAAGTATGTTTTTCTAATCTAGCTGCAGAGAGACTACGAAAATCCAAAAATAGGGGTTCAAGAAATATATTTTTTTTTAAAACACATTAGTGACAGGCGCATGATAGAACATTTATGCATGTCAGAATTTAAATTACAGGTACAAATATTTTAAAATATGTAAAAAATTTCCTTCTTAGAGATTTATTTTAGTAGGCCTGTCTCAAAAATTTTCAGTATTTGTTTTAATTTAATTGCTATTTCAATAATTAATAAGACGTATCACATTACATTTTATAAATAATATTAGGGCAAATATAGTGTGATCATTATTTACTGCGATTTGGAATTGACGATGATAAATTGTTTTTTAACTAAGTCGAGTCCAAAATTTTGAAACTTTACTTAATTCTGATAAGTAACTTAGACGGCTTGACGGTCGAAAGTGTTTTATTTACGATCCACTACATATATCGTCGACGTTTCGGACTGGTACCAGTCCCTCTTGAGGGCTCTAGAAAGCGATTATAAAGCTTGGAAACAAGTTTTTGGTGTGACAAGTACGAAAGCACAAAAGAACAATTGTACATACCATGTGTTGGGTCGAAGTCAGAAATTTTTATATAGGTTAAAAACGAGCAAAATTTTAATTTTCTATATATAAACCAGTAAACAGTATTTTAAACTGAGTAGTATTCATATATACATTAAAAAAACATAGTATCGTGAAGAAAATACATCTGAAATGGAACAAGCAGATGAGTTTATACAAGTGGTTCTTAGAAAATAAATAGTTGATATAGATAAGCGTGTTTATTCCAGCCATGAACGAAACCAAATTAAAAGGTTAAAGAGAATTGTTACCTTAAAGTCAAATTTGAAAACTGTTTTTTATATAAAAAGAAGGTTTCGTGAACATAACCTCGAGAGATCAAATTATTTTAAAGGAGTGTTTTAGTTCTTTTTTCGGTACTATTGTATTACGTGTAGAGATTAGAGAACAATTTTTTTTTAAACTGAATGTTATATCCAGAAACCATTTTTTGAAGCAAAGTTGTAAATATTGTACAATATAAAAACAAAGATTACGCCGAAAAACCGCGCGGCCCCGTTAATGTAAGGTTATATACTGGGGTGGAGATATTTTTAAAGGAAATGGGATACCGCAAACACGTGATACAACTGAACACGTGATCGCAATGGCGCCACTTCCTCCTTTGAAGTGCATATAAAGCTTGAGCATTATGATAAAATAAATAGACAGAACAAAGTTGTATTAAGATGCTTTTTTGGTAAAAATTAAATTATGATATAGGGTGGTTAGTCCTTGGACGTCTGTACGCAGGTTTACTGATCTTTTATTGCATACTATGTGTATCATCTCAAGGATCTCTCTTTTAGCCTTGTTCCTCTCAACAACCAGAATAATTGGATTATCGAAATCGAAAGTATGAAAATTAATTACAGCATGTTTTCCTAAGGCTGTCTTAGTACAAAATTTTTCTACATCTTTTTTATGTTCTTCAATCCTTACAAAAAGTTTTCTCTTAATTTGACCAATATAAACCCATCCACATTGTTTACAGGTCAGTAGGTAGACGACATGTGTTCGGTGCCCTTGTTCAATGGGATCTTTTTGAAATTTATATTACCTGTTTAGTTTATTGTCAGTTTTAAAAACTGAAGATTGTTTGGATTCTTTAAAAATATTCTTAATTTTCTTGGAAAAAGTTTCAATGTGTGGAACAACTATTACTTTTTTCGGTTCATCAACATGATCATTCCCATCAATGTTAATCGTGTTATTATCCATATCTGAAATTTTTGGTAATCTTAGTTTAATTTTGTAATCTATGAGACTTTCTGGATATCCATTCTGTATTAGAGTTTTCTTGACAAGAGCTAAATTTTTTCAATGGACATCTGAAGATTGATAGATGAAAACTTTACTTCTGAGAGATTTGAATTGTTTTTCGCGTGAATCTCCACTATAAAAAACTTTATAATTAATCCACTCCGCATTGGTGGACATTCCTTTCGCCTTTTCCGGACCTAATTGTTTGATTTTAAAACATGACTCGCAAGCTAAGTGACTACTTCTAGAACCTAACCGCGGATGCTTTTCTCTTCTCTCTATCCACTGCTTCTGAGTCCAAATATCAAGATAAAGCTTAGACTTCTAGTTTGATAAAGGTTTCACAATACCACCTCTGTTGGAAAGCGAAGGATTTTCCAGACGGTGACCTACCTGAACTTCCTTGTTATTCACGTTTATCGAGGAGCTTAGTTCATTATTTGAAATAACCTCTTCGATGTTACAAGCACCAGATTTTTTCATGAAAAATCCATCCAGTTTCGATTGGAACCCTTCTGCCTTTCCCTTCATTGTGCTATAAATACAAAGCTCTATTTGAAAAACTAAAGCTTCTAAGATGCAAAACTAAAATCATGTAAGCTAGTTCTAATACAAGGATCTCCCAAGCAAAGGGGTTTAAACAAATTTAAAATACACTGGAACCTCGATATTACTTCCCTCCATTTATCTCATTCCTAGAATTTCGCGCGGCGCTATTTGGTGGGAAGGGGCCCGAGGGAAGAGAGGGACGACACGTCCGTCAAGCCGTGCCGTAGCAACCAGCAGCAACAGTGCGAGCAGTATCAGTTCACTTTTTATTTTTGAAAACACGTTGAAAATTTTTTTAAATTAATTTTTCATCGTCATTTAAGAATTTTCATCTCTTATGGTAAAAAAGTTAACATGCGCACATAACTCAGTTACATAATTCATATTATTCCGACTGAAAGTGGTTCGTACGGCTCTGACTGTTTGTGTTCAGAGGCGCTCAAGGACAGCCTCCATTTAACTAAGGCAATTCCCAAAACCTGAGGTAAATGGAGGTTTGGATGTACTACTGGTATAAAAAACTGGCGCGACCACAAGTTTTTCTATGATTCCTTAAGTCTTCTTAAATTAATTTTAATATTGGAGATAAAATTTTCTGATCAACAAATAACATTATTATTTCAAATTTTATTTGTCTAAATTCATTTATCTAGATTGATTGGATTTACTCAAATTTTCAATATTCTTAACCTTTAGAGGGCCGGCAATTTGGGAGGAAAATCGACCTCAGAAAATTGGCCCAAAAGGTATCTTATATCATTGATTGATTATAGAAAAAGTCTCGATCAGGGGGTGAGCCAATATATTGGCTTTCCGGCCCTCTAAAGGTTAAATTAAATTTTAAAATTAGAGCTATAATAACACGTATTTTTTTTGCAATCATATTAAAGTGTCTTACCCTACATTTTTAAAAAATAATTTGATTAAAAAAGAGTTCAGGTTAGCCAAGAAGCAAAGAAAATTGACGTTCACTTTGTTTTATTTTAATAAGCTGCTACCACTATATTTAACTCACAGCAGTATAGAATTTTTCATACTGAAGTTATAATGAGAGTATTGCTTCTTTCTTACCTGTCCACCTCAAATTTCCCCAACTTTTCCTAATTACACCGACCAATGAAATAATATTAACCTATTTTGCAAAAAGTTATTTTTGGAAATGCTGAAGCTAGGGCGCTTCCGAGAAAGGTATAACCCCTAAGGGTCCGTTTATGCTGGGAAGTCTCTAATTTTTTGATCCAGCCAAAACTTAAAAAATTAGAGCATTTTCAAAATGTTGAAAAGAAATTTTTCAAGAAATACAGAAATTTTAATTAATGTCCTTGCTTATTCTCAAAAAGGTTTAGAATTTATTTAAATGGAATTTTTTGATGCGTCCGTATAAAAAAATTTTTCCGTATCACTTTTTCAATAATTCAAAACTTTTAACCTCGGTTTTTGGTAGTTCTTGAAAGTTCTTGAAAAACTTTACAAAATTACCTTTGTAACATTTTTTTATCAAACCAGAATTAACAAAGTTGTAGCATTTACAAAACTTAAGATAATAAAAAATCAAGCATTCTCGGGAAATACAACAATCTGTCCACCGCATGTGGGCACATTCTCATCAGAAATTTATTTCGAAGTACATTTAAAACATCCAGAAAGCTACGACGAACAAAATATTTGCAGTAAATTTGTTTCATCAATTTTTATATCTAAATATAGAATTTTTAATTTGAAAGAAATCATAAAATTCTATTTTATTTAAAAAATGACAAGAGATAACAGAGAAGACCTGAGGAGTATTCTAATAGAACTTTTTTTACACAGAAAAAACACATTATTTATAAAAAAATTTGTTTAATCGATATTTATGCCAAAATCTATAGAATTTTTAATTTAAAAAATCATAAAATTAATCATTTATAATGTTGGATGTTAATTTTAGCTTTAGGGTCAGAATAAATAATTCAATTAATTTTTAATTAAAGCAAACGTTTCGGCGCACAATGGTGGTCCTCATCAGTGGTTAATGTTTATTCTTGTGGAAATTGTGAAATGCGTATGCATTCTGACAGACTGAATGGTGGAGCTTGTCAGAATGCATACGCATTTAACAATTTCCACAAGAATAAACATTAACCACTGATGAGGACCACCATTGTGCGCCGAAACGTTTGGTTCAATTAAAAATTAATTGAATTATTTATTCTGACCCTAAAGCCAAAATTAACATCTAACATTATAAACGATTATTTCCTTCAAAGTTCAATATAATCCCCCACAAAGAATCATAAAATTAATTCATCAATTATATGATTCCTTTGCATTCTGTTTTTTTTTCTCGAAATTTGGTAATTTTATTACCGAGCACGAAGAATAGACATGAATTAACCAACAGTATAAGCAGTTTTGTTTTTAATAATTAAAGTGAGTTTACAAAAACAGTGTTTGTTTATCCTTCCAGACTTGACCTCCTAATGCATATCTTATTTCAACTATATTGCTTTTATTTTGTTTCTATTCAGAGATATCTGTTATGTGCGCCACATTACACCTCGCTCCCTTATTGAACTAAAAATGATATCCTTTAACAGGTTCGTAGAGATTCACATGCTGATTCCGATTATCATATGAAGAGATCGCAATCTGTCTTGCAGCAGTTATCGGGTAAACCGAGTTCAGATTTACTCGGTTTAAATTTGTGCAATCTATCTAGTATACCATCTAGTGCTTCAACTCCAATGGCCAGTCATCCGTATGCACCTCTTCAAAGTCCTCCACTACTATCATCACCTTTAGTCCTACATCTAGATTCTCAAACACTTCCACCAAAATTTCAAGGTTAGTAAACAGTAATGCACTTTAAAAATAGTTTTGCGGGTCAAAGAGTAGACTCATTTCGCAGATGTTACTTTCCCTCGTAAAAATTCTGCCTGGGTCGAATCAAATTTTTTGCTACTGGGTGCCTATATAGTAGATCGGGTCGAATTTGAAAAACTTTTTCGAATCAAAATCCAATAGTGCGAAAAAATGCTACTTCATTACAAGAATAATGCAAAAAAAATTTTGATATCGGTTAATATCTTCCGTTTGCGCAATGCGCTTGAAGTTTTAAATGTTTAACCAATACTTTGAAAAATTTCCCATAGACCACAAAATTATGGCGAATTTTTTATTGGTACAGTTTTTTATAGTGAATAATAATATAAAATTAGAAATAAAAAAAATATGTTCAATTTAAAATTTTTTGAAATTGTGCAAAAAAACACGTTTTTTGTATTTTATTAATTGACCGTTTTCATATGAAATCATGCAGTCCGACTATCAAAATGTCGCAAAACTGTTTTGTACTGAAACATGTTAATCATTGAAAAATATGAGACACGTATTTTGTCTTTTTTTTTTGGTGAAAAATAGAAATTTTGATTTTTTCTAATTCTAAGCTACTTTGTTTTTGGTTATAAAAAAGCCAAATTCTATCAGAAATGTGTCCAGAAATATTGTAACTTTGAATATCTTAATTATAAAATTTATTCAGTTATTTTTTGAAGTAATTTTTTAATTCAAATTTTTCTTAATCTTTGTCAAACTTTTACTTTTTCTGTTTTTTTTTTCGTCTGCCTTGTTTTCTTTTCTGCTGCTTCTCAGTGGAGTACTGGGTTACTGTTTACCATGGATATCTTGACGTTTTTTGAAGTAAGCAATCCTTGAATTGTCTTCAGTAATTTCGACTTTCTACGCATGAGCTTTCTGAATTCCGACAATCGCTGGAACTTCCGCCTATACTTTTTCGTCCTTCTCTATTAAGCTGGCAAATTCTTCAGATGAAAGAAGGATCAAGCTGATTGCATTGACAATGCAGAAGACTTTGTCCGCGAAGTGAAAAACTATACGAGTGAAATCAGCTTAATCCTTCTTTCATCTGAAGAAATTGACAGCTTAAGAGAGAAGAATGAAAAAGAATAGGCGGAAGTTCCAGCGATTCAGAAGGCTCATGCGTAGAAAATCGAAATTACTCAACACAATTGAAGGATTGCTTACATTCCAAAAACGTCAAGACATTCATGGAAAAAGTACCCCAGTACTCCACTGAGAAGCAGCAGAAAAAAAGAAAACAAGGCAGATGAAAAGAAACCAGAAAAAATGGAAGTTTGACAAAGAGTAAGCAAAATTTGAATTAAAAAATTAATTTAAAAAATAACTTAATAAATTTGATTGTTGAGATGTTCAAGGTGCAATATTTCGGGAAACTTTTTTGATAGAATTTGGCTTTTTATAACAAAAAAACAAAGAAAATTTTGAAAAAAAAAGGTGACGCCGACGAAGAAAATTGGAATTAGTGCTCCTTCTTTCCCGCAAACATCTCGAGAACCTCCTTCTCGAGGTAGTCTCGTCGAGGATCTTAAGGTAGGTATTTCTGGAGTTGCCTGAGGGTGTTGGGCTGGCAGGTGAGGACAATCTCCGTGATCATCCACGGAAGTCCGTCCGACTCCGTTTCCGGCAGTCCACCGTGGATTTCAGAGACTTTGGGTGAGTCCGGAAGTTGGCGGCGATGCGAATGACCCGATTTGAGATTTTTCCCGGGAGTGGGAGGAAGAGTCTGGCGCGTCTTCGGCAGCTTGAGGGAAAATGGAGCTTCTCGAACCGGAGATACTAGTTTGGCCACCAGGGTATCCAGAAGATACTCAAAGCATTCCTTCTGCGGTGATTCCTCCCCGGGGACTGGTGCTGGAGTCTCTGCTGGCGGCTGTACAAGTCGGACTCGCTTGGTAAGCACGACCTCCTCAGTGATTATAGGCCGTTTCCGGGTAGTCTTTGGTAAGACGGACTGCTAGGTGGTGTTTCCGCTTGGGATTGAGTCTTATGTGGAGTTACCGCCGCCTTAGAAGGTGTTTCTGCCTTTGGAGGTGTTGCTGTCTTTGGAGGTGTTGCTGCCTTCGGAGGTGTTAATGCTTTCAGTACCTGATGTAGGTCGACTTCTGAAGGGCGTTCGCGGGGCTCTGCTGCTAGAACTGGACGACGGGGTTCAGGTACAGGTCCACAGGTTTCCTCGAGTGTGAAACTCGGTCGGAGGGACACAGGAGCCGCACGTTGCGAACCACTGGGCGATCCCTCTAGAGGGACGTAGCAGAGCCCCAAGTTGGCGACTCTCCTTTTTCTTTTCGTTCGACAGTAAAGGAGAAGAAGTGAGGTGGAGCAACATGTCGCGTCACGATCGCACCCGTCTCTCGTTCGGTGGTACGGATATCTATGGAGCGAAAGGTCCACTACACGATCGACATACGCTAAAATCAATGGAGCAACAAGTCGCGTCACGATCAACACTAACAAAAAAAGATAGAGTGGGGAACTAGGTTAGAGAACACAAGAAAATCTCACTACTAACTGGTAACTCCTCGTTTCATTGAAGCGTGCAAGGTACAGTCGGTAGAAGAGGAATACAGAGAAGGAGCGAAATGTCGACTGCACTAAACTCCGTGGGAGTATCCCGAAGGATTCGATTTCGGCATTAATCGCTCCGTGTTATATGTACGCGGAGAGTCGTTTCTATTGTGAGATGTGGAAAATCGGTCCGCACCTAGCGGTCGGCGCATGCACCCACTATGACACGGTACAGTTCTCTGAGGTCAGCGGCCTTGGTTTACACTCGCTTG
>JBAGKK010512190.1:0-13909 GCA_037177015.1 Euceroptres primus | reverse complement strand
AAAGTTAAATAAATTAGGTGTGAAACAAGATTTTGGCAGGTATTTGGAATCATCAGGAACTGTAAATTTGAATATACTTTATGTCACCCTCTGGCAAATTCTCTAAAATTCACTTTACAGACAGCAGTTACACAATACATTTATTCACCCCTTTTGTAAGGCTGCAGAAGTAGCAAAGTTTACAAGCCAAAAAGCAGATAAGCACTATATAAAACTACCGACGAGCAACCTGTGAGGATTATCGTTACCAAGATAAAGAACAGAATATTTTCTCGTCCAAGAACCTCAGGAATATGAACATTTTATTCACATCTGCGGAATCTAAGACATTTTCTTCACGTCGCCACAATAGCACCATTCTATTCTTTAGACCCCAAAAGTACATCGTTTGAGTTTTCGCGAAATCTCCTTTATTCTCACTTTAAGAGCTTTGCTTGGAAAACTTCTTATAAAAGAAATATTCATGTTATAGACATAGAAATAAATGTTACAGACATACTAGTAAAATTTACAATAATATATATTTGTAAAATAATTTTAATTCTTAATTACTTTAACAACTTCTTTTTTTTAAATAGCAGCTTAAAATTTACAATAGAAAACTTATAAATCTTATAAATCTTATAAACTTATAAATCCTAATAAATGAATTAGTATTTGCTATTAGAAATAGCCTTACTAAGTGAATTAGCAGTAGCCTTTAGTAACTCACTTAGTGAGGCTTACTAATTCCTTTAGTAAATCTTACTAAATTAATTGGTGAATGGTAAATAATTAGTCTATGTTTATAAAATTAGTAAATCATTTAGTAAATCTTACAAAATAAACTGGTAAATCATTTAGTAAATCCTTCTGAATGAATTAGTAAAGTCTATTGATTTTCTACTAATTTTTAGAGTTAAAGCCTTAGTAAATGAAGTAGTTAGCCTAATTCTAATAGTAATATGTTAAGTACTAATTTATTTATTAAGATTTACCATTAAGGCCCAGGAAAAAACTGAGGCAGACAGCATCAAACTATCTATTCCATTCATAGCATAATGGAAAAATAAAATATACTTATTTTTGCTTCTGTCATTTGCAATTGTTTATAAAAAATTATTTAAACAATTTATACTAAAACTCATTATTTTAAAAGCTGACTGCACCAATTGATTCTACAGGAAGAATGATGAAGAAAACCTATATAACATTTCTTAGTCAGACTTTAGTTTGTTAGTATAAAACGGTCATAAACAATTGCATGATAGAGAGTGAAAGTGACTGTGCCAAGTCCCAAGCAAAATCCGAGTCAGATAGCATCAAACTAATTATTGCATCCATAGCAAAATGAAAAAATAAAATATACCTATTTTTTCTTATGTCATTTGCAATTGTTTATAAAAAATTATTTAAACAAATTATACTGAAAGTCATTATTTTGAAAAACTGAATGCGCCAATCGATTCTGCGAGAAAAATGATGGAAAAAAAACCTATATAACATTTTTTTGTCATAGTTAAATTTGTTAGAGTAAATTCTTTCTTTTTACATATACAGTACACTCCCGGTAACTGTCAGTCTGATGGGGCTGTAGGGGAGTATAATTCCAAGAATTCGGCACTTATTGAGTACACCCCACTCTGCTCCGACGTATAACCACGCTGCGTTGGAGTTCGCACTTTGGAACATGCGCAGAGACTCGCAGCCGCTCGCAGTCGCTCAAGTCGGAGACACAATGAAGTGTACTTTAAAATACGTGTGGAGGAGAAGTGGCAAAAAGTGGAACATACGGAGCTTGCAGTTAGCGGGAGTGTACTGTATATGTAAAAAGAAAGAATTTACTCTAAAAAATTTACTCTAAAAAAAAAATGTTATGTAGGTTTTTTTCATCATTTTTCCCGCAGAATCGATTGGCACATTCAGTTTTTCAAAATAATGACTTTCAGTATAATTTTTTAAAATAATTTTTTATAAACAATTGCAAATGACACAAGAAAAAATAGGTATATTTTATTTTTTCATTTTGCTATGGATGCAATAATTACACTCATCGTTGAGTTATGGGCCGGGCTCGGGGGTAGACGGTCCTCAATTCAATGCTATTAAAATCCAGTTTGAACCGGATTCAAAGTGACGAGCGAGCAGTCTTATGTCAACATTCAGAACCGCGTATATAGTCTCTGAACGAACAAAAGTAAATGCACAGAGAGTCGTGATGTAAACAACTTCTATCGGCCCTGACTGTTCGGACGATGTAGGTCGGTCAAGGGACGCTCGGGGGGGGGGACAGAATCAGTGAAGCGTGAACGACCAGGAAGCCGGCCGGTAATCCAGTGGCCCATAATTCAACGATGAGTGTAGTTTGATGCTATCTGACTCGGATTTTGCTTGGGACTTGACATAGTCATAGTCATAATCCATCATGCAATTGTTTATGACCGTTTTATACTAACAAAATGAAGTCTGAATAAGAACTTTTATATAGGTTTTCTTCATCATTCTTCCTGTAGAATTGATTGGTGCAGTCAGTTTTTTAAAATAATGAGTTTTAGTACAAATTGTTTAAATAATTTTTTATAAACAATTGAAAATGACAGAAGAAAAAATACGTATATTTTATTTTTCCATTATGCTATGAATGGAATAGTTAGTTTGATGCTATCTGTCCCAGTTTTTGCCTGGGCCTTAATGGGTTAAGTACTAGGCTGTCTAGTTACGTCCCTGGCATGTCTCTGGGAATTTAGTTGAATCTCGCTTCAAATGCACTGTATGCCGGTTGTCGGTTTCGTGCGGGTTTGTTTGTGAAATTAAATTATTATTGTTTGTGATCTCACGATGGCCGATGAGTTTGTGCTGAGGTGGAATTTCGGGGAGTACATTCTCGTATTTCAAGGTTAGATTGTAGAAATATAAATTTAATTGTACTAACCTAACAACCTAACCTCAAATTTAAACATACACACTATGTACACTTGTTGTAAGTTAGAAAAAAATAAAGATAATCTACCATTTTTGTACAAATTAAAGACGTTAATGCCGGCCTTCGCTCTAACAAAACCAGCCAAAGCGAAACCGCAGGGATTGATCAAAATCTGTTTTATATAAATTGAAGACGTTAATGCTGGCATTCGCTCTCAAGAGCAGGCCAAGACAAAACCCTAATGATTATTTTGAAAAAATCATTGAATTATTATTATTCAAAAATAAACGTTTTTTATAGTGCATAACCAATCACTTCCATATGTAAGTTTGATTTCAGTTTTAAGAATAAGTCTTTGTTAAAAATAGTCTCAGGTCCATCATCGCTAATTTAGAAATTTTAATACTTATTTTAGGTATTTAAAATGTGTATTACAAGTATTATTAATACTTAAAAAAGGTATGATGTGAAATCCCACTTTTAAAGGTGTGCCCATTTCCCTAGTTTGATTCCAGGGATAGCTTTTGCCTGCTCTTGGTACTAAATGCCTGATTCTGCGACAGATTTTTTTCCGTGTATACAGTGTGGACACGTAGCGGCTTAAATACATTGAATCACATGCAACTGTAAGGAGTGAAAACATTCTGTAGGCGCAGAAACCCCTGTACAAGGGCTGTCTGTGTGCATCGGTGTATGTCTGGTAGCATTTTTCTCCATGTATATAAACCATTACGTATCCACCCTGTATATTCAAACATTCAAAGAATTTGTAGATGAAGTACAAAAAGTTTAAGTGAGAAAACTAAAACTAGAACGCAGAAAATCCAATTCCACTACTTCAATTCAATTTTATTTAATAATAAATGAAAGAAGATACTAATGCGAGATGGAATATTAATAAACTGTTCAATTTAGTGTGTCACTGTCACGATTAGGCTACTTATTTATTAATGATTTTTCGTTCAGTTACTGAGTATAAAGTGATAAATTACTTTTATGACTTGACAAGAAAATAAAGGAATCGGGGAGATTTCATGCTGGTATAAACGCTTAAGTACGCAAGTTTTGTCGTGAAAATGGGAAATCAGGATACATTATTAAAGATGTAATTTATTAGAATACAATAAATACAGTAGTTCAAAAATGAAAATAAGAACCTATTTTATATGAAATTTATTTCATTTACATCAATCATAAAAAGAATTGACATTTATTGATTCCATCCCTGGCATTATAAATAAGTAAAATATTATTACAAATAAAAAATCACAGTATATTCATTTATATCATAGTAGGTATCTCATGACTTTTAAAAATTAAAAATAATTTTAATTCGTTATAAAAAATAAAATAGAATACGGTGTAATTACTTTAGCCAATTATTTGAAATGCCAGAGGTAATTGGAACGGGAAATAAAATCCATTGTTGAATAAAAAAGAAGGTGAAGTGTGGCAGAATTGACCCTTCTTACCTGATCGATATAGCTACAGGTGTCTAAAGTATAACCTAGTAATATTTACTGTGAAAATTCACGGGTTTGGCCGATTTCACGGTTGGTCGCCATGATCGAAGGATCGAATAACTAAAGTTGAAAAGGGTCAGGGAAAAGTACCTTGATAGCATCTCCGAAAGCTCGCTTTCATCAAAATTTCACATTTTTTTTATTATGAGGTGATTTATCCTTGCGATTTAAAATCCTCAACCTACACAGCACAGTTTTGCAATACTCTGTGGACGTAGTGTGTCATTAATTCAGTATTGATTAAAACTCCAGCTCGTTTTTTCTTCTTTGAATCCCTCAAAGAAGAAAAAAACTTTATCGAAAATAAATTTGGAAAAATACCAAAAATGACTTGTAGCTGAATTAAAAAAATATTCTTCAGAGAAAATGCGATTAATTTATACCGAGTTCACATTAAGAAAACGTGGGACTCTGGGGGATTGAAGGGATAAAATTGTTTATATGGTTCAATATCTCACCCAGTATAAATCGGAAGGGTCAGAGTCGTAAAAAGTCTTATAGCAATCTCCACAAAAATGAAATTTCACGAAACTTATACATCAGGGTATTTGGTACGACGTACTGCAAAGTGTGGTCTTCTTCAAAAAACTTTATACCACAAAGCTTCTCAAATTTATTTTTATGGGAAAAGTAGCTAAAATACTCTGACACAAAATGGAATTTATTTAATATCTACTTCTCCGAAGGAAAGAAAACTGATATACATATAAAATTTGATACGCAATTTAACTCCGTCTAATTGCATCATTTTTCACTGATTTTATACCCTTTAAAGTTCAAAGTTAACTTGTCATGATATTTTCCTTTTGAACGCATGGTTAATCGTGCGATTTTAAATTAAAAGTTGTTAAACTTTCGAACAAACCAAGATTAGGTTATCTCTCGATCTCGAGAGTGACTTCTTTTCCTCCAGTTTTCCCTCTTTACTCTTACACACAATTCTTTGACCGTCGCGTTGTAGGATTCTTTTCTCCATCCTCGTCATATTTCAAGGATAACATCAGAAACCTTATAAGTTCCGAACGATAAGTTCCCGGAACCCTGAAATTCGTTCCAGAGAATTTATCTCGCGATCTCTAGATGTGCGTTTAGAAGCTCTCTTTTTAAGGGAAGTTTCCATATGTTGAAAGAGTTTCTTTTTTTATTATATTAGATTAAACTTACAAAAATCACTAAAGAATCCTGTGTTAAAGTATAACATGTTTTCTTCAAAAGCGTTGCATTTGAATATAAAAGTTCATTTTACTACACGGAAACTCATTAGAACTTTTTCTGTGTTTTTTTTTACTTTTTCCGTAAAATATTACATCTCAAAAGTCGTCAGATGCTCTTCTTACAGCTTTACATGTAAAAAATTTCTCTACTACTCAGTTCAAAAATGTATACTTTAGACAGAGAAATTATTATCTTGTCTGAAGTTTTATTTCTTTCTCTAATTCCAACCTTTTCTTTTATCCTTCCCATTATCCCAGTGACGTTAATTGCAAGCTCAGAACATAACGTCTTCGAGGTCTCTTGAACAAGGAAGATTGCAACTTGGAAAAATATTGAAATATTATGGACGCAAATTAAAATGTTAATAATAGGCTAAGAATAAGTGTCAGTAAGGACTTTTATAACAAAATTCTCATTCAGGTTTCTTTTATGCTAAAGTTATAATTAAAACTTTAACTTTAATGACCAATAAAAAATATCTCCTAGATTCAAATTTTTCATCAAAATGCAAAAAAATATCGAAATACTTTTTAAACTTTGAGCTTTCTTTAGACACTCTAAACGATAAACACAAATTATAATAAAACCCTGGTGTTAGCATTTTTTATTATGAAGAAAATATTGATTTATTCCGATAAAAAAAGAGCAATATATGATCGAAAATATAAATATAAAATATCTACAAAGTAACCATAGGTCTCGTCGCATCATTGACCTTTAAAGTCACGCCGGCATGCGAGTTTGAAATACCCTTTCAACCTTTGAAGATGAGACACAGACTGCAATTTGCAAACCATAAATATATGGGCTCAATCAGTTAACTACCTGGTTACCCTACAGCCCCATATTTCCGTTAAAGGGCTATTTGCACAAATGTACGTGTTTTGTTAATGCAACACCATCGTGTAATGGATGTCGTCGTGGCTTGTCCCACATAAAGGAACTAGGTCAACACGTGACCCTGTCACGGCAACCACGCCAATTTCTCCAAACGCGAAGCCCCCATCGGCGATAGACATTGTATTTTTTTCTTTAACTTTGAGCATCTAGTAATCAAATCTCCAAGAAAAATGCTCCAAGATTGGCAGAAAACTAATTTAAAATAGCTTATGCGGATAAGTAAACTGAAAAATGACTCTGAAAACGTGCCAGGAATCAAAAGTTGGAGAATTATATTTGGGGGAGGATAACAAATTGAGGATAGACTGAGAAACTTTAAGTCAAATCCGAGGGGAAAAATGTGATATTGCATTGAATGCAAAATTATATAAATCTATTTTTCTTTATAGATTCATTGCCAAAAATATACCAATTTCAAGTCCAATTATTTTCTATATTTTTATTGATTAATATACATATATATTTCAAGTTAAAAAATCATAAAATTTCTAAAATATTGTAAAAATTTAATAATTAACAAAAATTTTCCAACTTTAAATTCTCTTCAGAATTTTAGACTTGATGACCCTTCCTTGGCACTTTCTTGGCTAGCAGCTCCGTTTAACCAACGCTTCAACCTTCCACTTTCATTATACCGATTAGGGAGTAGAAACAGACTACTTGCATATTAAACCAGAGTACAGCATAACCTTGCACCTCATAAAACACTATAGGGTAATTTATTTATGGTAATAAATAATAATAATTTATTTATGGTAATTTATTTATTTATTTTAGGTAATTTATTTTATTTATTTATTTATTTATGCGAAGTATCTGTGCTCTCGGGGAATATATTCAAGTTAGAAAATGATTCTCTATTGATGAGAAATAAGAGAGATGTTTCCAATTTTCAAAAATATATATTCTGATTAATTCAATCCAGTTGAAAATGCAACCAGATTGAACAATCATTAAACTACAACTGGCGAGAGCGTGTATTCCTGTGTATATTACCAAACATTGCGCAATAATTTGTGTTATGTAATATGGCAAATATCCTAGTTGTCAAGTCGATAAATACAAAATGTGTGTTTGTATTCATGTAAGTGAATCATAATTCCTTTCAGTGAAAATTATTTCAATGATTAAACAGTTAGGTTAAGCAAAAATTAATACAAAGCATAAAACTAGACAAGTTCTTATATAAGCATTTAAAGATTAAATTTAAAAGTTCTTATATAAGCATTTAAAGGTTAAATTTTAAAAGTAAAAGTCATAAACCAAAAGTGAAAAACTAAAAAGAATTTATTTTTCATATTAAAATTATATTTTTTATAACAGGTAAGAAAGACAATAGACAATCATTTTAAAAGCTCTTTAGTCTCAAATAAACACGAAACTTTACTGTACATTTACAATGACAGCTTTGGCGCTTTCGCTTTCTACAAGAAAATCTTTGTTCGATATTATTTTTTCATCAAAGACCTCGAACTACTTTCTTTTTAAACAATGCAATGTGAATCCCGGGACATTAATCGCTAACGAGTCATCCACTTTTAAAGACAAATTTTGTCTCAAATTTGGCTTTTATGTAATTATTAGTTCTGTAAAATATATATGGAAACCGCAAGTAAATCTGTCACCTTTGAAAAAATGTAAGTAATAATTCAAATAATAAATGAAAGTGAAATAATAAATAGTGTTTCTAATTTTTAATTAATGAAGAGAAAGAGCTTTCAACGGACTTGTAAAGCAAATCTATTGCACATTGAGTTTCTAGGTGTCGAAACTAATTTGCAACATTGAACGAATAGACCTTTTGTAACAAATTAAATTCACCGCTTCGAGGATAAATAGAAGTTTCTCGTACGTGAAAGTTTGTTTGCTTTCTCGCAATAAAATTGTTTTCTCGTGCAAGTGTTCTGAATCAGTTGTTACATTACAGAAATCATGATTCAATAGTTTCAGTCGACTGTTAACAAAATTACGACAACCTAACACCTAGAGCAAATCTTTTATATGATAACTAAAAAAGTGTCAACTCAGCGATGAAACTCAAATAAATTTTTGATATTTTATTTGTTCATCGTAATTCAACATTTTTCGATAAATCTACGTAAAAATATAATTAATAACGTGTAGAAATAAAAAATTAGTTAAGATTTTATTAATTTATATTTTATTAATATCAATATTAGTTCTCGATGATGATTTATTCATTTAATAATTTTAGTGAGCCACGAATAACTAATGGAATTTTTCTTTCATTTTACCGCGGTCAATAATTTGTTGATGGTAAAATATTTTATAACATCCGATACCAATTTTCGCAAAAAGTTAAATATTTACTACTCTTTGTGGTTTGATGTACTTATTTCAAGCATACATTAATGTATGGAATATTAAATTTTCCAAACTGTTCGAATAACATTTTCTAAAAGAGAATATCGTTATTTTAATTAAGCAAATTACATTAAAATGTATGATGTCGAAATGTAGAATGTCGAAACTGTTTTTACCGTAAATTTATCTACAATTCGAATGATTCGATCTTTAGGGTCTAATTATTTTTAAGCTACCTTTTCAGAAATCAAATTAATTCACTAATAATATATCCATATTATAGTTATTTCCAACTGCGATATCGAACTGGCAATTCGTAAATAATTGATTGTTAAAATTTGAAGGATTATATTCAGCCGAAATATGAAATTTATTTCATTAAGAATTATAAAAGATTAAATGATAGCCATCAGAAAGTAGAAGATTAAAGAACATAGAGCAGAAATGATTTAAAAAGATGTTTATATTTCTGCAGCAGTTACTGAAATTCAAGTAGTTCAGTCAATTTTTGGTCAGACGCAAGCATACATTCGACTCTAACTTGCCAAGACAGGGAGCCCAGATAACTTACACATTTCAGAAAATATAAAACAGCCAAATATTATTAATTTGAATTCTCAAAATTGAAAAACCTGCACTTTTTCCATGTGAAAATTGATTATAGTAAAATTATTTTAAAAAATATTTGTGACATATGGGATAACTTTTCTTGTGTTTTCATCATTTTGAGAGAGAAAGTGTAGAGTTAAGGCTAAGGTAAGTTTAAACTTACATAATATTCCAATTTGGATATTGGAAACATCATCGTTTAATTCGTGGGAAAACGTCAACTGCATAGCTCGTTTGACCGAAAATCGCTGTTTTCGAAAAAGTTGACGTTGTTATTCTGCTCGATTATACTTAACAACTTAAAGTAAGCTCCCACTTTCTTATGAAAAGTTGGTTCACCATTCGGTTTTAACACCTAGAGTCAGCAGCTTCAAGCAGTGTTAAATGTTATGTTCCAAACCCTAAGCGCAAAAGCGCGTTTTATATGCGCACCCGTCAACGATTTACGACTTTGTTTTCCACGAACTATACTGCAATGTATCCTTGGTTTACAGAAACTCGTAAACAATGATTTCGAAAAAGTTACCTCACGACCGCGAAAACAACACCACTGTCCTAAAAACTTGGAGAGACTTGACCGCAACGCATAACTGTCAGTTTAAGCAACTAGAATAGCAAACAAATCTTCAAATGTAATAATAAATTTCATTTCACTTTTAATATTAAGTACATCAATTTCTAAAAATAAATTGCACAAATATGTGTCTCGTTTTTAAGATTTATTATTAGTTATAGTATCTGAAAATATGTTCTCTGCTCAGATTTTTTTTAAAAATATTTTACAAAGTCTTGAAAAAATAATTGTAAAATATACAAAAATATAAATATAAACATATGTATTTTTAACTCTTTATGTCCATTTATTGTTAAGATTTTAAATTATAGAATTCTTTTAAAACATAAAAATATTTGCAACTTGAAATTTTTTTTATAATTAATTTTTATTTAAAATCTGTTGTATGTACCTATAAAAGTACTTGAAAGCGTTGCTATCAGCGATTTACTATGTATACGTAAGAGCTTTTTTGGAGCAGAATAAATAGAACTGCACTGTCATCGCGAAGAAAGCTTTGCCTCTTTCATTCGTTCCCTCTACGCTCGTCCCGATATTTAATGAAAGAGTGACGGCCCTTAGCTCAAGAACGTAATCTCCTTAACCCCTTATGTGCCAATTTTAGAATAAAATGGCTAAAGCTGATAACAGGGCACAGGTTTCCAAATCAATCCCGCAGGGTCCACGAAAAGATTTTTCATTTATTATAAGGAAATTAAATAATTGAAAAAACAGGATAATTATCACAGGAATACAAGAGTCTGAATTTCAACCCAAAATTGGTTTGAAAGAGGTTACATAAGCTCAAATACTGGCTGAAATTCAGCCAAACTAGGAATTCATATTTTAGAAAGAGAAAAAATTATGCTCCGTACATGGAGAAAAAGACAGTAAATTTTAAGATGTAATCATTTTCAGATTTCTGTTTTACTGCGTATATAATACAAAGTGACTATAGCTAATGAGTTGGATTTTTGATGTTTATTTTGGGGACTTTAATTTTTCAAAACTATGGGCAAAGTTGTTCTATTTTTGAAAGGAAAATTTAACTCGTCAGAGAAAAACAGATCAAGGTCAACTCTGTTCTTCCAATAAGAAATGTTGATCATTTTTGTTTATATGTAAGTTTATACTTATCGTGTTAAAACATAATTCTATATATTTTTTTTCAGATGGAAAAGAATTTTGATTTTAAGTGTTTGACTCAGTAAAATTAGTTCTAATAGATTAATATTATGTTGGTAAGTTCACTAAGTTGATGAAAATATTCAATTCAATATTTGAGTTTCTTTAAAAAAGGATAACATTACATATATACAATGTACAGAATACAAATTTTCTACTACTACTTTATTGTTTATGTTTATTCCTCAAATTTTCACATCATTTCTCGAATAAATGCTCATCTTTATAGAAGCGCACATCACTAAAAAAATCTTCCACACCCATGATCCAATTTAATTTTCCACAAACGTATCCAATTCATCAAAAGTCTCGATTTTTACATATTTCCGCAATATAAAACCACCGGTATCAATCACTCATTCCTCTATCCGCATGAATCATAAAAAAATGGGTAGTGAGAGGCTTTAAGGGAGAAAGCCTCGACCAATTCAACTTTTGCTATAAAGAATTAAGTGCACACTTTTTCACAAAGTTTATGATGCCATACAATAACAAGTACTACTCTTAGTTCTCACAATCTCAATTTCCATCTTTTCCGATTATCTCCTTATATTTTTTCCTTTTTTATAATTTTTTCTTTCTTCCTAGATCCTCCCGGAAAAATCGATATTTCCCAGAGGATTAGGCTCATATTGGTGAAAGAGGAAAATAAGAAAAAGACACGAGAAAAAAGGCTTCAGCGGATCTAAATCACCAACCTGTTACTTGACTCGACGTATTCGAGCTTGCAGGCAGTGGTGCTTGCGGAGGGTAGCTCGCTCGATTCGGTCTCTCGTTTTTTGGATCGCGTGACGTCACTCTCAAAGCAGACGTATTGTCGGGCGGGCTGCCCGGCTTGCACTGCCCGGGTCTCTGTATCTCCCACCACCAATCCACCTGACACAGTCCCCCTCTCTTTCTGACTACGTACCTACCTTCCAACCATCCCTCTTCACGGGAACCCCTTTCTCCCAAAAAGCTCGTCCTATCAACCCCTGACTACCCCGTCGCACCTACACTCTTCTAGGCGCCCTCATATACTCAGGGCGCAAGCTCATGCCGAAGAACGAGAAGGAGCTTTCGTTTTCTCACTCGCGTTCACCAGGGCAAACCGGTGGGATAAATACTGGACAAGTTAGTACTCGTCTCCGAAGACCCTTAATCCAACCAAATTTATGATTTTTGAGACTGGATTCTCTGATATTATCAAGGAATTAATTATTTCCTGGTCACCAAATTTAATGTGCCCCCTGTCTAAAATTTTGAAACTTTACTAAATTGTGCTCTCATATAAGTAATTTATTATTTAATATTGATTACTCAGACGAAAGGTGGAAAATGCCTGAGACTTAAAATTAATAAATTGAATATTTCGATCTGATAGCGAGGGGTTGACCATTCGATTTTTGAGTGTACACCAGATTCCAAAGATTTCAAAAGATTTTAATTATTTCAAAAGATTTCAAGAGATTTCCAAATATTTCAAGAGATTTCAAAGATTTCATGAAGGCATGTACACCAGATTTCAAGAGTGGTTAGCTCCCGAGTAAAAAAATGACAAAAAATTTCAAAGATGTCACAAAAATTTCAAAAGATTTCAAGAAATTACAAAAGATTTCAAAATATTTCAAAGATTTCAAAGACTTCAAAAGATTTTAATGATTTCAAAAGATTTCAAAATATTTCAAGAGATTTCAAAGATTTCATGAAGGTATGTACACCAGATTTCAAGAGTGGTTAGTTAAAAAAAAAGTTTAAAAAAAAGTGTCAAAAGTTTTCAAAGATTTCATAAAAATTTCAAAAAATTTGAAAGATTTCAGGGGTAACTGATGTTTTTCAAAAATTTCTACAAGTTTCAGGTAATGTTGTCGTGTATTTTTGTTGCTATAATTGCCTTTAAATTACTACTTTTTAAATAAAAAACGTACAGCTTTGCACGTGTCGAACTGTGCATGACAATGGACAGGCGGACATCCCAGATAGGAAATAGACGACGGTGGCAGGGCTCACCCCCAAGCCCTCTGCGAAAGCTAGTCAACCTTGGGAGAGGCTTGGTATCCAAGCCTATCCCAACCCTTCATAGACCCGAAAATGATAACACTGTTTCAGCCCTGGAAGCCACGTCCTCGACCAGGGTTGTTAATAAAAATTTGGTTAAGCCTTAAATAGTCAAAATCCTGAAGCTTGAGCCAAGCCTCGACAATTCTCAATTGTTAATTTTATAAATTGCTTTTAAATATAGAACGTCACAAAGGAAGATGCTATAGATGTGACGCGCTCCGAGAAAAGGGGGCTAAGGCTGAAAAAATCGATTTTCAGTTTTTGATCGATTCTGCTGACTTTTAAGTTGCTTTTTCATTTTATTCAATTAGAATTTTCATATTCGCAAAATTCGCCGAGTTATAAAGGTTAAAATATCGCCTCTCGCATTGACATAGTGCATTCGAGCCTTCTTTCTATCGTCCGTCCTGTAAAGTTTGGCTCGGCCGCCTTACCCCATTTTCCTCGAAGCGCGTCACAGATATACAACAGCATTATTTTTTCAGTGAATATATTTTTGAATTAAATAATAATAATTCTTTTCTATATATAAAAATATGACCTATTTATGGCCAATGACAATCGAACATTTCACAATGCGGAAAGCAAAACTGATGTGTTAATCTAACAGACCTCACTACTGGTAGTGATACGAATGTTAAGATTTAATAATTGTAA
>JBAGKK010512179.1:0-13909 GCA_037177015.1 Euceroptres primus | reverse complement strand
CAGGATAGAGACGCGTGGCGGTCTCGGGTAGATGAGGCAATGAACTTTCGAGTTCCAAATGCCGATAAATAATAATGCCCTCTTCGATTTTCAAAAAAAGATCTAAAAAATTTCCTTACAATGCTTACTTTTTACCTATAAGGGGGAATTATGGAGTCAGATTTAGTTTAAAAGTTATTCGATTAAATGTCAACCGGTGACAGGTGGCATGGGCTTGAATAGAGGATTTGATCACCTACTTGACTTTCTGTTGCCATATTTTTATTTATTTACATGATTATTAAATCTAGGTATTACTTTTTCAAATGTATAAAAGTATTTGATACTATAAAATATGCAGTAAGGTCGTTTTCCGCGCATTTATTGTATTCGGCCACGTCTCTGTGGCAGAAGATACCAGCCATTATGGCATACTCTACCTCCACAGGTGTACAAGTACACCTACCCATCCAATCCGCAGTGACACTGCCTGCTCGAGTCCTACTCAAAGTAAGGGGGCTTCCGGCAATGCCAGAAGGGACCTTCCACCCTTCCCGAGCTCCCCGTGATAGTCTAAATACTTTCGACAACCTTTGACGGGTAACGGCCGAGGACAAGTCCTCTCCCAGTAAAATCGGCATGATTATGTACTTTACCCAACTGTTTTGGGATTGTATTAAGACACATGTCGGCTCTCAATAGTAAGCTATCAAGATGGACACTGGTCAGTTACTCATTCAATTGTCTCATTCATGCATGCGCACCGCTTGCGAGACAGAAGTTACAAGTGACATTGGTCGTCTAGCAGGGCGAGCCCCGCTATCGAATATTTTATTTTGCGCAAAGCCTCTGGCTTCTCGTGATGTTTCAAACTGAACGAGTCCCTCCGCGACTACGCTTTTTGGTAGGTAAAACGACATTAAGTCATTTCGTGATGCCTAGCTCAACCAGAGCACATCCCTGGCGAATGCTGCAAAGGTAAGAAAGGTCCAATCCAAGAGAAGCTTTCTTAGTTGTTCTTCCCTTCCTCTTGTGCTATTTTCGAGGAGTTCTTGAAGGGCTTCCCTTTTGCAGTTCATGAGTTTTGCAATCAAGAATAATGTGCTGAACAGTCTTTTCCTCACCGCACTCGCACCTACCGTCATCGGCCAGGCCCAATTGAAAGAGCTTGATCCTGATGTTTCTATGACTGGTAAGCAATTGCAACGTGTAGTGGTCTGAGAAGATCCATTCATCCCTAAGCCGATCCCTAACATCACTAAAGAAAATTTTAGTCACAGATCTATTAGGCGAATTTGACTATTGATTCTTCCACATAAGCCTTAGCTTATGGTAAATACGCCTTTTGGTATTGTCGTTTATCTCATTTGAGGTAATAAGAAGATGTTATGTCCCTTTCTGTGGCTGTATAATGCAGATCGTTCAACTAGGAGCAGATCTATAAGAGGCGCCGCAGCAGTGACACAGAGAGCCTCGCTGGAGAGGCTCTCTGTACAGGGAAAATTTCTACGCACTACGCAAAACCTTCCAATTCGATTCTTTCAACAGACCAGTCCGTCCCGATGCCGCATAGGTGGCTATCAGGACAAACACTCCCTTATACAGTGTCCTCAGAGCACTAGCTCCTAAATCCTGAGTCGACTTTGCAACTCTGCCTAACTGATAAAAGATTTTAGATGTTTTTCCTTTAATATTTTCACAATTAAACATTATGTTTCTATTCTGGCCAATCATGGTCCCTAAATATTTGACTCTATCTTTAATCGCGATTTCAACCCTATTTATTTTAATAATTGGTAGGCGCTTAACAAAATCCGCGTGCCTGTATCTAATATTGTTCCTACTACGTCAGTGCCTAGCTCATGGATTGCCATTCTGTTTCACAAAAATCAACTTAGTTTTGCTTTTGTAGAAAGTCAGCTTAGCGAACTCGCACCATGCTAGAATCCTATCGACAACTTGCTGTCTCCAGATTTCAAGCTCTTTTCTGTTATTTGCACAAATGAGGGCGATCAAGTCGTCAGAATAAGCCAATTCATCGTCCCCAACCAGTTCAACAAGCACCCTAAGAAGCTCGTCGAACATCAAATTCCAAGAAGCAGGTCCGAGTACGAATCCTTGCGGGCAACATTTGGTAACCTTTTGAAATTTTTCAAACCTTTGACGATGCCAAAAATCTCTTTACATGAGATCTCAGATTCATTGCCTGTGTCTGGATCCAAAGCAACAAATTGTTTGACATTGGCATTCTCCTCTCCTTCTAGGTGAGTGACGTCATCAGGATCAAGCTCGTCAAGAAATACTTTGGCTGTCTCCTCAATTGAGCGGGACTATGCTGTATGAGAATATGTATCAGAAAAAAGGCTTTAGCGCCCCAGTTCGCCATTTCGAATATAGCACAGTTTACACAGCATATATTCCCTATGACAACTTCAAAAATTTCCTTACTTTATGGTACCAGACACAGGTTTACCTTCTAAAAACAATTAATCTCTACGTTTTCCAGGTCATCGTCCCCACTACTCATTATTTGATTTATGATTAAATAAGTTTAGATTGATAGATTTTCTTTCATTCAGCATCAGTTTATATACTTTTAACTGTTTCTGCATCAATGAACTATTCATTTTAGGAATTGTTTAAACCCATTTCAGATTTTAAATCATTAAAAAAAAACCTTCAGCAACGACGGGACAATCTAAACTTTACACAACTAGTTTAATGATAATAAAGACATTCATTACACATAAAACATACAATTCCAATTAAATGTCTATTCTCCTTGAGGAAGAAAAATATATATTTATGTGCTTAGTGATTTTACTTTTTTCAATTACACGATTGCTCTACGATTTACCTTTCCCTCTCTTTCTCTTATCCTTTTACTTACAAGTTTCACTTCCAAATCGCGCAGTTTAAGAGCACAGAAACCATGCAGTTTGGAAGTGAAACTTGTAAGCAAAAGAATAAGAGAAATAGAGGGAAAGGTAAATCGTGGGGCAATCGTGTAATTGAAAGAAATAAAATCACTAAGTACATAAATATGGGGCATTATTTCTCAAGTGTGCACACCCAAAAAATAGTAATTTCTCCAATCGGGCTCAAATTTATAAAAAGTTTAGTCCTATTAGATGGCACGTCGAAAAAAAAGATTGATTAGTTTTGTCAAAAACTCGCCGAGGTAGAGGGGGTGAAATTTTTGTACTTTGCGCAAAGAGCCTCTATTTCGGATGCTTATGTGTGGGATATAAAAAATTTTGATCCAAACGTTTTCGATAGATTTTTTCTCAATCTTTCGAATGAAACAAAAAAATTTTTGAAAAATTCAAAACTTAGCCATCATTTTTGAAAATCAAAAATATTTTTGATTGATACAGACCCAGTGAATCCTAGTTGTATCGTCTCCAACGCCTCCATGCAATCGCGATGCATCCCAGAGTTATCTGTTTGAAACGATTTCTAAGAATTATATATAAAACAATAATTAATTTTAAAAACGAACAATTCGATCTAGGGATTTAGCAAGGACCAAAAGTTACGACCAAAATCTTTCCGAAAATCCATCCAAACTAATTATTGTCTAAAAGGGAAAATAATAAGTTAATTAGCTTTATTTGATTCATAAATTCATTTCTAAAGAGTTGCTTGGAAGGCATATCGCAATATGCATGTGAATACATTATACACGTACATTGCATGTGCACAGCTAAACTTCAATCACTGGCATTGATATCTTCACGATAACAAAACCTTACACAGTGGCAACACCTGAATTAAAAAAGTAAAAATATGTTGACTGGTTTATAAATTATATATGTATATGTGTGCTATTTGTACGGAAATATCCGGAACAATACGTTATTGTTACAATAATTTCTCCTTAACAATAGGCTATTGTTACGGAAATTTTTCCGTGACAATAGGCTAATGATATGGAAAAATTCCGGAACAACAACCTATTGTTACGGAAATTTTTCCGTAACAACAGGTTATTGAAACTGAATATTTTTTGTCAAAATAGGCTATTATTATGGAAATTTCGGTAAATAGTATGTGATATACGAGCGTAAAGATGATTTCACTCGCTCTTTCATATTAAAAAGAAATTAAATTTCTATCTGCAAAATTGGAATTGTTATTAAGCTGCAAATTGAGGCGTGAATCGCCTGTTTCGACGCTTGCAGATGACCCGAGAAACCCAGCCCCTCCACTTTCCACCACAACTTTCCATTGTGTGTCCGTGTGACTCCAGAGCTTTGGGCACCTTCGGCTGTATCTCGCTTCGCATTTCGCGCTTCTCTCTTTCTAAGATACTACACAGGCATGTTTAAAGACACACATTGAAATAGTCACTTTTACTTATTTTGGAAAATAAAAAGGTCATAAATAGGGACTCAAGAAGGGTCGCTCACTTTATTTTTGGTCTTTTTCATAAAGTAATATTACTTATTCATAATTCATTTTGTACAATAAATATTGCTTATGAATATTATTATTTAAATTATATTGTAATAATTTTTAAAACATGTTTACAATAAAAATATTGTTCTAGTATAGTATATAAAAGTATAGTATATATAATAGTATAGTATAAATTAATAATTAATAATTAATAATTAATAATAATTATAAATTAATAAAAAAATACATGACAAATTTGAAATACATTATATTTTACATTTTAGCAATCGTCCATAAGCTACGTTACCAATTAGAGAGGAAAAGGAGGTCACGCCAAAAACTACGGATTGTAATAAGTTGGGGCGGGGGCAGCTCTAATGGAAGTAACGGATTTCGTTAAAAGTGTGACTGATCTGTTAAAAATTTAACTTTTTGATTGAAGATTCATCTCTTTTATAGAAAATTGAACTATTTCGTTAAAAATTAGATTTTGTTGTTGTTGAAAATCAACTTTTCTAATCTGAAAATTTATCTATTTCATTTGCAGTTGTAAATTAATCTTCTCTAGTTCAAAAATCAATATTTGATCAAAAAGTTTTTTTTTAGTTGAAAATACGTGCATTTTGTTGCAAATTCGTCTGTTTTAGTAGAAAAAAAATCTTCTCCGTTATCTGTTCTTATTCTTGTTTTTTTATTGCATTCAACTGTTTTTCATTTAAATTAAAATCTTTTTTGATTAAAATATCATCATTTACACTTTTCGTTGAGAATCCATCTCTTCTATTTAAAAATTCAATTGTTTGTTTGAAAATTCATTTTCTTTGTTTGAATTCAACTGTTTTTCATTTAAAATTAAAATACTTCACGTTAAAATATCGAGTACTACAAGTGTTTCTCAAGAAATTATCTTTTTGTTTTGAAAATTCATATCTTTGTATATATCATACTTTTTGGTAAAAAATGCAACTATTGGTTTTAAATTCTTATTTTGTTTGAAAATTCAACTGTATGTTTAAAAATTATTCTATTTACTTGAAAAATTAACTACTTGGTAGAAAATGAACTTTTTTGTTAAAAATTCTTACTGACGGTTGGAAAACTGAACTTTTTTTCTGTAAAATTTACACATTTTGCTGAGCATTCTTTTCTTGCAGCAGAAAATTAATCTCCTTTTTTTTAAGAAATCATTTTGTTTGAGGATTTAGCTATTTTGTTCAAAATTCTTTTTTTGTTGTTGTTTTCTAAAATTAAGTTTTTAAACTGAAAATTTAACTATTCTATTTTCATTTCAAAAATTATATTTTTTAGTTGAAAATTAAACTATTTGGTTAAAAATGCATCTCTCTCAATTAAAAATTACTTTCTTTGTGAAAATTCATCTTTATAAGGTTAAAATTCAAATATTTTGTTGAAAATTCGACTATTTTTTAAACTCTTTACGTTCGAAAATTCCGTGCATGGAACGTTAGTTTATGGATGGCCCCTTATTTCGAGTATACTTTTATTTACATAGCATTGTTTTACTTATCTATGCGTTTTTTTAGGGACATGTGGCCTCGGAACAACCAAATCTTTATTGGACTCCTTAAAAGTCAGAGGACGAATTTGTTTATATAAATTTTCAGTTAAAAAATTAATTTCCACCCCAAAAAAGAAAATGTTCAACCAAATAGTTACATTTTCAACCAAATCAGATTAAGCTTTAACCAAACAGTTCAATTTTTAACCAAAAAACTGATTTTTTTACCAAAAAGACGCATCTTTTACAAAATGCATAAACTTTTAACCAAATAGTTGAATTTTAAACCAAGAAGATTTATTTTGTACCAATATAGACGATTTTTCAACCAAATAGTTGAATTTTTAGTCTAAATAAGATCGTTTTTCATCAAAAAATAGAATAGGTAAAGTTTCATTGAAAACCAATAATATTCAATTTAGAAAAGGAAATTTTTTTACAAAACAGTCGAATTTTCAATACAAAAATATGAATTTTTAATAAAGAAAGTTTAATTTCAACCAAAAAGTTTCATTTTTTACTAACTTTGTGAGTCTTCAACTAAAAAAAAAAAATTTTTATAAAGTAGTTTAGCGTTCAGCCCACGAGTTGAATTTTCGACATAAAAAGAAGAATTATTAACAAAAATTCCACCCCATGTAAGACAGCATAGAAAAATAGCCCTTCCACATACACATATCCCAAAAAATCCTCCCACACACACAAAAAACTTTCCCACACACACATATCCCAAAAAATCCTCTGCGCAATTTATGCACGGCCTCATACATGCACGTGCTTTCAAAGTTTTTATGAATGTGAGCACTACAGCGGGAAAAAGAAAGAGAGTTGAGGAAGGTAAGGATTATTTTAGCTGAAGTGAATTGTATAAGTAGTATATATGTATAACTTTCATCCCAAGAACTAGATGTTGATTCATATTTATATTTTATAGAAACTGGGGAATCTGAAGGCCTTAAAGATTTACAAACACCAGTGAATATAATTGATAAAGATTACAAGAAAAAGTAGTGTAGCAGCGCGTTGAAAGAAAGGCTAAAGTTTTATAAGAAATCGGAATTTTGGATTATATGGGAAAAATTCGTGAACCTTACGATACCTCTGGGATATAGTCTGGTACAAAAATTTCGTACGCATATGTGTATACATATGTAGCACGTTTTACTTTACCTTTTCGAAAACAAGTGAAATGAAATTTGTGAAACGAAGATTTTTGAAGAAAATACTTTTTTTTGCCGGTACAGGAAGACTTTGCAGCATTTTTTAAGAAACCTGCAGATCTCTTTGAGAAGAATTGGCCCGTTTTATCGGAAAAAGTAATAAAATTAGCGAAGAAAAAGAAATATAAATAAATTAATTAAATAAATTTTAAAGGATAGTAGGAAAATTAAAGATGAAGGTTTGTACTTCAAAGATGAAAAATAAATATCATTAAGGAAAATTGACACGATCTTAAAATTTTTTGATATTTAATATCTATTCTTCATGATCTTTTTCAAGTACGAGAAATTTGCAGAATAAAAAAAATATGAATTTGACTTATAACATTTCGTATGCTTACAATGTTTCAGCGCACAAACAAACTCTAGCTTTGGTTTTATTATCACTCATCTTCAAAAGAGTAACAAAGAAAACCAGTCGTTCGAAGAATAAGAATTTGTGGGTTCCAGAAAATACTGATGTTTCGCAAACTTTCGTCTTTCACATCAAGGTATATTCCAGTTCAATACTCATTAATGGTCTAACCAACGAATTCGGTTATGAACCGACTTTTTTTCATTTCAAGTCAGAAATATTTGTAAGTTAATTTTTTCCATATTTAAATGCAACATGTATATATTTATAGGAGACTGAGAATTTCAAGGATTGTTTACAAGATGCCCAGAAACAATTAGTGGATTTTCATAATGACCACAAAATAAGAATGCATCGTCATTATAAATGGTGCTACAAGTGCCATCGCTGTGGATCTCTGCTTCAAAATTGCAGTAAAATATTCCGAGAATCATTCTCGATTACATGTAATCACGTTTGGCAGTTCTTGGAGAAAGAGGTTTATGAGACTAAAGTTAAAGATTTGTACGGCGTTGTTGCGACTGTGATTGAGCATTTACGAAAATGTTAATTATTAAATTATTGTGACTCATTAAACAATATTTCTTTGAAAACATGGATTTCCGAAATAAGTTCTCTCCAATGTGAAATATAAACAAAGAAAAAATGGATAAAGAAATGATAAAATTTATTCTTTCACTTGATAATAATCATTTGCTTTCACGGAAATCTGTTAACGACGTAATTGAAACTTTTGATAACTTCTTTTCTGAACTGCTTATTCCATTCATACAAAACCAAATGGAGAATGAATTGAAATCTAAGACGTCAAGACTTCTTACTACAAAGCTCGATTCATCTTAGAAAATAATAAACACATTTTCAGGAAATTTTTCACAGAACATTTGAGATTCAAAATTTACGAAGAAGAGAGTGTATATGTACCTCCAGAAATTTTCCAAGTTGGAGAAGAGCCCGTTTATGTAATCAAAGATAACGAAACTGTTGCAGTCGAAGAGAAAAAAAGCGTACGGAGATTTCCTTCAAAAAAGACGTTAGAAGCATTTTTCAAAATTTCAGGAATATTCAAAGAAATATAATATCATGCCTAAAAATTGTATACAGATAAAGATTTTTTATCTAATTTCAGTCAGGGAGATCTGTGGTTTAAGAAATACTGTCCAAAGTTTAAAGGCAAAATTGTTTTTCCCTTCACTATTTTCTTTGATGATTTTTAGGCAGCAAACACATTAGGCAGCCATTCGAAACATATAAAAAAATTCGGGAACGAGAAAGTATTTGAGAAAAGTATTCATGATTTGAATATATTATCTGAAGAAGGCCTAGACGTGACTGTTGATGGATACAGTAAAAAAGTTTATTTTCAAAGTGTCTTAATACTGGGAGATAACTTGGGACTTAATGCTACATGCAGTTTCTCAGAAATCCTCAACGCGACTCGTTACTATCGAATTTGCAGCGTTACTTCTGAACAATGTGGACAGATGCTTGTTTAAAACGAGAGACTGGTGAGAACGGTTGAATCGTACGAAAATGATTTATTGAAAGATGATTTTGCTACAACAGGCATAAAATAAAGATGCGTGTTTAACAAGTTAAACAATTTCCACATCTCAGAAAATATCTCTCTCGATCAGCCCCATGACTTTTTCACCTGCACCTTACTCAATAGGTGCAGTACTGGAGAAGTTGATTAATGAGAAGGTACTGTCGTTGGATGTTATAAACTGCAGAATTGAAACTTTTCCTTTACCGGAAAATGCAAAATCGAACAAACCACGACCTTTGTACTTCACTCAATCCAAGAAAGGCGGTACAAAATTGAAACTGAAACAATCAGCTTCAGAAATGCTCTATCTCTTGAGATATTTGGGTTTGATAATTGGAGACTTAATTCCAGCAAATAATGAGAACTGGATACTGTATCGGCGTCTCCAGAAAATACTTAGCGTTACCACATAACCAAAGCTAAGTAGAGGTGAAATACATATTTTAAAAGAACTCATTCAAAAATGTAACTTCATGTACACAACACTTTTCATTTTATTGAAATAAAAAATGCATTTGGCTCTTCACTATATTAGAGCCATGTTACTTAATGGCTCTCTCCAGCCAGATGCTTAAAAGAAAGAATAAGAAATTGAAAGAAATAGCTCTCGAAACCACATGCAATATTAACTTGCCGTACACAATCGCCGTTCGACATCAACTCCAAAGTTACATGAAGGAATCTTGTCAAAATGTAATGCAGGAAGTTTCTCTTGGACCAATTAAAAATAAAAATGCTCTACTAGATATAAAAAAACTGATTTCAAAAATTTCCGAACAAAGTGCTGTAATTACTTTAAAATCCATAGAAATTGTTGGCAAAAAATTTTCTGCGAGAATTATTTTTGTAACGCGAATTACCGACGAGAATCCTCAGTTTGGAATAATTAGAGAAATATTTCACTGCAATAGTGTTTATATTCAAGTAGAAGAATTCGAAGCGCTTTATTTTGATGACTATTACCATTCATATGTTGTAAACTCTAATTGTGATAAGCCGGATTTGTTGATTAATATCAAATTGATACCTAAGCTACCGCCGTGCTTGCATTTGAAAAAGAACAAGAAAGAGTATGTTGCAACAAGGTATGACATCTAGAAGGGAATACTATGTATCTAGAAATGTAATATGTATCTAAATATAATAATATAATATGTTTCTAAATTATTATTATTATACAAAAAGTACAATACGGACACAATTCGAATAAAACAAGTTTCTCCTCATTTCATATTTTTCGCAGTCCTCATGAAAATAAATAATTGCCCTAATGCATCAAAATACTATGGTTTTCAGAGATTATTATTCATATTTCGAATTTTCTAAGACTTTATAGCATACAGTGATTGATTTTGTTAATACATAAATTATCCTTTCTGTAACTTGGATTTTTTTGCTGGTGGAATATACATTTTTCTCTTAGATTAAGGTTTGACCAAGAAAAGAAATTTTCAAACGATTGTTTATTTAATTATATTTTAATTGATTCAAAGAATATAAGAATAATAAAAACACCAACCGTGCAAGGAGACTGTAACGCGCGTTCGCTTGTCGCCTATGGCAACCGCGAGTATGTGCAGTCTGAAAATCGTCAAAACGCTCGGGACCCGTACTATTTTCGTACGAACTACTCCGTGGGTTTTTAACACGGAGGTATTGGTGCGTTTAGCGCATCGATGTGCATGCCTTTTTCGCATCGCTCTCCGGCATTATTCGGGCTATAGAGATTCCCAAACCGGAATTGCACGAATCGAGGCGATCTTAGTATGGCCCAGGCGCTGCTCTTTCCGCATAGTACATTCCCGTACGATATTCGCAATAGATTTCTTTCCGTGTAGAAGCAAACTAATTAATAGGAAATTCCCTACTCTTATGATTTATATTCCCACCACCTATCCCTCACTAATTATTGCCACCTTTTATTTCCCACTCCTACGGACCCCAAATTTCGGCTATAAAAACCCGTGCATCTTCAGCAGAAGCGTCTCTGTCAGGCGGAGTCGACTCAATGGTAAGGTGACGGCCCCGTATGCTCCGCGTACAAGTATCGAGACAATTAAAAATTTCGCGCGCATTTCACATGCGCATATACATGTACATGTATATGTGGTGGGTTCTTTGAATGTGTTGTGTAAATGTAATTTAAGAGTAAATTTAG
Organism: Euceroptres primus; assembly: GCA_037177015.1. Taxonomy (NCBI): domain Eukaryota; kingdom Metazoa; phylum Arthropoda; class Insecta; order Hymenoptera; family Figitidae; genus Euceroptres; species Euceroptres primus. The sequence goes on along the minus strand of JBAGKK010512179.1, from coordinate 2,728 downwards.
TGTAATTTGAAGGAATTAACACAAAATGAAGCAAATGTGACAAAAACAACAATAAATAAAGTTATTGAAAAAATTTCTGGATCCACATTTGCTTCATTTTGTAATAATTCTTTCAAATGACACAAAGTAAATAAATTTGAGCCACTTAGCATATTTTTTATGGAGTGTTTTATTAATAACATTTCTAAATGTATAATTGGGGGCCCCACTGCAAGATGTGGACATAGCTAATTTATTGTATATGCTCCACATCTTACAGAGAGACCCTTAATTTTTATAAAATTTTCACTAAATGTTCCTGAACGTACTTAAACAAACGAATGCGTTGTACGCCATGCTTTTCTTGGATTGAAATAAGAATGGCGACGTGGCGACGGTACTTCACCCACGATTCTTCCCCACTTTGCTCTGACGACGCTACAGCTATCTAAAAGTAACGAGCCAACTAACTCCCTATTTCCCCGTCTCGTTCCATTAGAATCGACCCCGCCTGGTCTCTCCGTTTTGTACTGATTCAAGTAAGAACTCGTCTAAGTTCATAGAACACGGAATTCTCGTCATTTTTACCGACACCCAGTTGCTTGAGAAACGGTGTGTTAAAAGCGTTTTTGCCGAGTCAGAGTTCTCATAAGAGAAACCATAAGTTAAGTAAAATCGCCACAAAACCCGTAAAAAACGTAGGTGTAGAGTCCATAGTGAAGATAAATTGTCGTAATTACGTCTTTTCAAACCAAGGGTTAAAAATGATTTGCTTTAAGTAACCTAGCCCTTGTACTTTGAAAATAAGGACAATTCGAGAACTGTGCCACCGGTACCTGAGTGTGTTCCTACGTTCATTTAAGGGTGAACCGAACCTTGTACCAACTACACGCAAGTATAAATTGTACTTTAATTTTAAGTTATATTTAGAATATTTGGGTGTCATATGGCGTCATAACAGATCTCGTAGATCTGAGGAAACAACGTCCCCACATAAATAATAATTAATAAAAAGCCTTACCAACTTGTTTTCGAAAAAGCAATATTTCAGAAGTTTAATAAAATATCTCGTCCACGCGTCACGATTTCATTGAATAGGCGGAAGGCTGCGTTCTGCGAGTGCTACGTTTAGTGACATTCATCGCGCTCTTGACTTTACCATTGCCATGCGAAAGAGAAAGAAAAGAGAGAGCGTAAAGCTCTCGGAGAATTGAAGTGAGAGGGCATCAGGTTTTCTGAGGGATGACTCGCTCGCCGCGGATTTTGCGGGCGCGCTCTCCTTGATTATTGCACCTACGTTTCGTAGGTACACTCTCTCCCCTCCACGTCCCCGATTGTCCCCTCCCGCATTCTATACATGTGTGCAGCATCCACACGCTATAGGCACCAATACTTCGACGCGCTCGACCAGGCATCGCACTTTTTTCCCCAAATCATACGGCTAGAGTGATCCAAACTTACGGATTTATCCAAGTACTCTAGCGTAAATTCTAAATTATTTTAGAATAATGAAAAAAGGTCCTTAAGAGTTGGAAATTAATAACTCTATAATATTAAACGCGGGTTTGATTCTAAAAATTGAGAAACAAGCAGGAATAAGTCAAGCGACATTCCTGTCATCAAAAATTTGCTTAGAAACAGTGCATGACAACACCTCACAAATCATTACCTCCTACTTCCATAACCTATGTCCAATCAAAATTTCCTTATCTCAGCAAAAACCTCTACTGATTCACCTTGCGATATGTCGTCGAGGCCCGTCGAGGTAAATCAAAATTTGCAGTTTGACGAGTCGACTTGAGGAGTACAGAACTCCAAAAAGTAGATTCCTGTGTCCGTCCGCGGGTCCGAAACTCTATTCTAAAGAGTTAGTTTTCGCAAATCGGGTCTACAAAAATCTAAAGATATTGTAACATGAAGTTACAACGGGGCCTTCTCTCCTTCCGACACGAACCGAGTTTGGAAGGGGTGAGGCCCGAAGTTTGGCGATCGGGGTCGACAAATCCCGAACTAGTTCAGCAGGTCGTCGACTGCCGATCGCCAGCTCCCAGTTCCTTGCCTCCTTGACCGAAGGAAAGCACCCGAGAGAATTGACCCTTCCCAAGTGAACAACCCAAAAACCCAACGTGGACTTCTTTCTCGCTCGTGCTCGAGTTCTTTTCCGATTTAAATACGCGAAGTGCTGTGTCCAGTGTGCGATCTCCACCGCTCCCTGGATTCCAGGATTTCTCCTACGCCCGGTCGACGCCAGGATTTCCGCTACGCCGAAGGCAACTCCATAACCTGTATCCTTCGACGACTTGTATCGCACCATTGTAAGTTAATAAACCCCGATGATTGTTTATTTGTCGACCATTTGACTAAACCCTCTCTCAGCATGCCAATCCAAGTTTTCCCATTATTGTTGCCAATTTTGGGCGATTGGCCACAACTTCCACCCACAATTTCCCAAAAATTCCAAATCTATCCCATGCTAAAGGAAAAATCAGACAGTGACAGAAATTAAGTATATATGGGACGTTCCACGTCAACCGGGACAAAGCATTTGCCAAAATTCTTCTCAACCGATCAAGACGTTTGAAGGCTCAAAATCTTCGCCTCGACGTGGACTTTCGAATTCTTTGTGGTCTTTGAGAAAAATCCAACATGGCGGCTCAAATATGGCGCCTGGAGGAGTAAAAAATCTTAGATGTTCATCTAATATCATTGATCAATAAGAGGAAATTACTCGAAACAGGCTGGTAGTGAC
>JBAGKK010512168.1:0-13909 GCA_037177015.1 Euceroptres primus | reverse complement strand
TGATGCTACAGAATGGCTAAAAGTGGTAATGCATGTCAGAGATTATGATTTAAGACACTCACTAAAAGCCTTTTTTTTTAGAAACTGTAGAAGAACTGTAATTTTTCAGCATCTCTCGTCGTGAAAGTTTTTAAATTGAAAGCATCAAAGTTTCAACTTTTTCGCTACGATGCAGAATTGCCAACATTATTCATAGTAAATAATATTGGTTGGATTATGAAACGCCAAATTTTTAATGTAAAAACTAATCAGTAATGTAATAAACCACTCGGCTTTGATCGATCTTCAATTTCTCTATGGTGTCGTGAATTCTTACACGGAGAGTTAATGATTCTATGCTCAATAGGGAAATACTTTGTAGTTTGCAACAAAATTTGTTGCAATTTTGTAGTTAAAGTGTCTGGTGTATGCTTAAAAGTCTGATATTGTGAAATTATTTATGGAAAACGACTTATCTGCTAATAACACTGTGGACACGATGTTTTAAACATATCACATCAATATTACGACGAATCAGCGCGATCGTAATTACCCCAGAGGCCGTTACTTTCTGAGTACTCGACAATTACCCTTTTCGTGACTATCCGGCTTGCTCCTTTCGTATTTTCCTTCCGAGTCGCAATTCCATTAATAATGCTATGCGTCTCTTAATAGGCCGCCTTCATAGCCTCTCTTCACTTTCCGTTGCCACCTCTTTGCTATAAATTATTCTAATAATAACAATAATTAATATGCTATTAGAATCCCAGTTTTTTTCAATCATTTCTTTGGCGACAGTTTTATAAACTGATGCTATTATATTAAAAAATTATGTGTGCACCAGAATGTTATAAAAAGTAAGGCGTTTAATATACAGGGTGTCTATCGGACCGGGAAATCGGAAAAAACCTGAGAATTTGATTTCACCGAGAAAAAACCGGGAAAATCCCGAGAATTTCATTTCAGATCGGGAATTTTTTTATTTAATAGTAAAATCTACTTATTTTCACTTTATTTGCAGCTATTTGAAAAGGGGAAAAAATTAATTTCGAAAATATAAATGAACATTAACTTTTATTTTTTCAAAAATGTAAAAAAAGTGTATAATATAATGTTTAAGATAAAGAAAAAATGCGAATGTGTTTATTTCGTGAGAAATTATAAGTTATCTAGGAAAATATATACGTTTATACCCACATTCTTCAGTTTCGACCTTTTGTCAATTTTCTGTGTATTTTTTTCGAGTGAAAGGTCCAATTAATAAAAACATCTCTTAGTATTGATAAAGTCCGAAACGTTGCCCATCAATGCTAAAAAATGTATTTATTAATTGGACCTTTCAAACGAAGAGAATACATATAATATATACGTTATTGTAAATATGTAAAATTGGTCGGGAAAATGAAAAATTTGGTCGGGAAAAAGCAGGGAAACACCTGGGAATTTCAAATAGCCTGTTGGCTAGACACCCTGATATATGATGCATATTTCGAAGAAAAAAATCCAAAAAATAAATTTTTTATAAATGAAAAAAAATTGTCTATGAAACAACTTCATGATTAATTTACTAGATGATAATTTACTAATTAATAATAATAATAATAAACTAATTTACAACATGATTAATTACTAGTGCTTAATTAATGCTCTTGAATTTAGCGATTTGAAACTATAAGTTTGTCATTTTTAAAGGGCTATCGATAATTTTTTGGATATGAAATTCATGGACGTCAATATTTAAAAAAAGATTAAAAGCTTGGGCGAAAGTCTCCATCGCGATTTGTCATTCTATAAGAGTTTCTTGACCCGTTCGGTTTACCACAGGATTTCTTTCCGCGGTCCTGTGAAACCGCAATGAAAAAAAGATTAACCACAACTACAAACGGTACAAACTCTAAAAAAAACTTTTACTTTTAAAAAAACGGTGGTATTATTTATTGTTGTTCGTGTTGTTAGTTCATTCGTATTAAATCTCTTTTCTTACCTCTGAAGAGTCCTAAATGTCAGTAGGACATCGATTAGCATAAACTCGCTTTTACTTACGAAAATCTCTGTAAATATTGTTCACGAAAACCAAACTGTTTATGTTTATATAGAAAAAGCAGGTGGAATTAAGCTCAAATAAAATAAACAGCTAAATTTATAAAATATGTATTTTAAGCAATTGAAATACTTGATTTATATTTTTTGATTCTGATCTAGTTTTCCATCAACTTACAGAAAAAAAAATTGAAGAAAATCTTCATAATTAGCAAAATGATGCGGATTGTAAACAACAATAACGTTAATCTTCCCAAAAGCAATACTTTTGTTTTTAATTTTGTAATGCTTAGTGAATCATATTAATTTTCATACCCTCGTTTTATTTAATATTTTTTCGTTTCACCGGGAGAAAATTATAAGGATCGTTTCGTTGGCTGAAAATTTTTAACGGATGCGACTCGCAATGTAGGATTCACTGAATTGAGGAAATACGAAATATCTCTGCCAATCGCAAAGTAGCAAGGCCACGAACTCAAGTCGATTAATTGGCACTTAATCGGCCGGTTACCTGCTAGTAGATATAGTTAACTTCACCCTCGATCCTCAGTGCAGCCTATTCATTAGGGAAATTAATAAGCAGCCTCGTCGGCGCGGCGCATTTGCAATTAGCTTTTTTCCCCCTGTCTTCATTTCTCCTAGAATTAACGAAATTCGTGTTCAAAATCGATCTTCCACATCTGCTGCTTCGGCAATCACAAATCTATAATGATATAGATTTTTTTAAATAGCCTACCACTCAAAAGGTCAATTAATATTTGAAAGCAAATCTTCCAATTCGATAAATAAATCAAATTTTATTTTTAAACCAATGGAAGTACTTAAAACGTACTGTGAATACCAGTAATTATTTACCTTCGTTACAAAATTCCTTTGATTCCATAATTTGTACTTAACTAATTTTATGCACTTAAAAAAATTATTTCTTTAGCTTAGAGCTTTAAAATTTTAAGAAACAAAAATGTTTCAGACGCTGGGAATAAGTTGTACTGTTATTAATAAAAATTTGTCTCCAATTTTGTCTTTAATAGACGACTTTTTTAAATAAATCTTTTCATGATTCAATCAAGCTTCAGAACATGTCAAAATTATTTCTTGTTTTTCCTTTAAATTTAAATTTCAATTTTTGAAAACATCTTCCATTTCTCTTGAATAATTTTGTTTTTGGCAATCAGATCCTTATGGAAAGATACCCTCCAATTGAAATTCATAAACGATAAATTTACAATTTTAAAATTGTCTGAGAATATAAAATATCTTAGATCGGGTATAGATTTTTCCGGTGGGTAATGCCGTTGAACTCTGAATTGAAATTGAGCAGGAACGAGAAAAAGAGATGTTACTCGGTAGACGATCCCGTGAGTAATTTAATTTCGTCAGTCGTTATTCTCCCTTGTCGCTTATATACTATTTGGTCGTTTCTGGTTTTTTGCTTCAAAATCTGCGATTTGTATATGGACGGGTTTTCAGTAACGAGTATACGATTGCCTCAGTGAGGATTGACAAAGTCCCACCCTCATTCATTTGCCCCTGAGTGTGCTTTCATCCTTAACACAAATTTCATTTCACGAAGTATTAAACATTATGTGCGTGACACCGATCTAACGAACCAAGTTTGTCTTTGAAAGGGTCAGGTTGAACATTAGTTAGTTTCTAATAACACGTGACAGGTAGGTTCGATTAAAAAAGTATTTTTAAGACTAATTAGAAAGTTAGAATATGACTTTTTTCTAACAGAAGTTTAATCACTTTTTAAAAAAGAACTAAATATCATGTCAAGTTAATTTTAAATTTTGGGTTTTTATTTTCTTTTATCTTATATTTTTCTTTATCTTTTATCATAAAGTATTTCAAAAGTGAGTCAATTAATTGAATACTAAAAATGTATGACAAATAACCTTTACACCCAAACATTAATTTTTTTTTATTATGATATTTTACTACATAAAATTATATATATATATATATATTTATTTATTTAATCAGAGGGAAAGTAAGCAACTTCACCATAGAAAAAACGCAAAATTTAAAGGATTATATCTTTTACCATAAAAGGGATGCCATATAATAAATAAATTTATGGAATTTAAAATTACAGCCCCCTGGCTTTTAATGACAATGTTAATAAAAAATGCTTATTTCACAATATCATATAAAATCAATTTTGGTCATTTTTTGTTACAATTAGGTTTGCATTTTTTTTTCTATATTTTAAATCTTACATAATATTTATTATTTATATAATATTATTCAACACACTCATCAAATAAAAGTGCGATCGCACAAATATCGATTTCACATTATTCTCTTGTTTCAGTAACATTGAATAAATTTGCTTCTTTATTTATTTCCACTTTATACGAGTTCACACATTTCATTGCATAAACTAGAGGCAAACAGAATTTCATAGTTTACATTAAAAATCTGTCTGAAACAATTGCAAATTACCAATTGTCAATATTTTTCCTTTGGTAAATATTCCACAACCAGGAAGCATAATTAAAAGCTGGTGTACATAATATTGAGCAAAATAAAGTGTAAATAAAGTATTACTGACAATGAGGCACTTTATAGAAAAGATACAATAATGCAGGAGAATAAAATAACCTAAAAGTACCAATTCCATTATCGATTTGACACGCGACATTATCATAATAACTTAAATTGCAACTTTTAAGTCTTTTATAATATCGCTAACTCCTTAATGCGATAATCATCATCATTACATATACGCGACAAGTACACTCTTGAGCGTAATCGATTTACGTAAATTGTCTTACGTAGCCATAAAATTTAAAAATTATCCTTTTTCTTCCTCATAAAGGAAGCTTTGTAATGGTTACATTTTCGAAAATTCGAAAACATGATAACTTGAGAACGGTTGCAGATAAATAGATGAAATTTGGAGGGCTTATTTTTACTCCTTATATTAATACATTTTATTGCAGATTAAGAAAATTGTAATTATTTATAGTATTGAAAAAAATTAAGATTTACAGTTTTATTAAAATAATTAATGCTTTCTCTATGAGGAAGCAAATGATCTATTTGTTATTTCATCGTGACGAGGAAGCAAAGTGCTCATGATATGAGTGCCAAAAAATATATACTCCGAGAAAATATCCGAAATCGAATTCACAGCTAGTTTACGTTTTATTACTTTCTATGCTTCTATTGATAATTCTCTTTATGTCAATATGATTACTTTTCTAACGTCTATTGGGAAAGTAATAAGCAAACTAATAATCACAGTTTTGAAAATGATAACTATTTATTAATTGCAAACAAATATTTGTTGCAAGATTTACAGAGTCATGGACCTGATTTTTAGAGAATTTTTTAGTTATAAAACGCTTTCAACTGTTGCGTAGTTTACCTTTAACCGCTTCATTTAAAAATTCATATTTTTACAAATTTATAATTTTCACATTAATTAGGTATATTATGCTGCATGTCATAATTAGATGAAAGTTGCAGATAGGCAGTAACGAATGTCAATATCAGATAAGCTGTGTCTAATAAGAACTTTTCAAATTGACTGTACTCTGTGACCTTATTACGGAATCTTAAAATGCCTATCTGCTTTTTTATTATTATAGACGATAAAATTATTCCTTATAAAATATCTGACAACTACATTATACGTGATAAATGCAAATATGTACAGAGTCAATCTGTGATTAGTCAAATGCTCAACTGTCTGAATAGAAATAAATCCAATAATTAAATAATAATTAAAAAACTAAAACATTGAATTGTAATTTATCATTTTTGTTATTCTCCGCGAACTTTCTAATAACAATCTTTCACTCTAAACTAGAAGAATTAATCTTATATCTGAACTATATATTGTTTTGAACTTAAATTTATCTCATAAAAAGAACAAAAGTTAATTTATGGTGGGATTTTTAAAAATTATCCTCATGTTAAGATAGAATCAACTTCATGCCATTCAAAATAGTAGGTAAAAACTCTCCAGTTTTTGGGATAAAAACTGAAAATCAAACTCTTTGGATTCTTTCTGTTGCTGGTAAATTTAACACCAGAATCCGGTTAAAAAATACCACTTTGTTTTTTTAACTCTGCCTAGAGGATATGTGTTTCATCATATTCTATCTAAAATTCGCATTTCAGTGCCACACGGTTATATTCTGTGAACACTACGGTGGCGGGGACAGCGGTTGTAATGAGTTGTATAAAAGTTGTAATTTCGTCCACAGACCTCCCGAGTATTCGTAGTCGGAGATTTTCGCCGACGTACAAGTTTTTCGCTTGCACTCGAGTTTTTCTCCAGTAGACTCAGACCATCTTTCTGCAGTTTCATATCGAATTCCAAGTTCTCTTCTTAAAGAAGGGTGAGTGCGATAGGGATAGGGGAATAGCCCGCTGAGGCCGACCAATCTCCCCGCTTTGGAAAACTTACCCAACCAGACCAGTACAACACGATTCGTTCAGGGGATGTCTGTGATATTTGAAAAATTGTATATCCGCTGAAAAAGCTTTTTCCCACTCCGTTTTTACCCTGCCCCACTTTTCCTCCCTTTTTTCTTCCACTACTTTTGCATTTTTTTTTCCTTTTCACCCTCCATTCACTATATAAATTGCTTCTGAGATTAACTGCACAGAAAAAAACGTGAGTTAGAAACAATGTTTAAAACGATCTGCAACAAAAATGAACCCTGATTTTGTTCAAAATGAACCGAAAAACGGTTTATGAGATTTTGTTACTTTGCAAGTGAACTCAGAAACCATTGGCGTAAATTTTGTTGCATCTCATTTTGCATAATTTTAGAAAATTTAAAATTTCATTGTGATTTCAGTTATTTTCGAGTCTCATTTTTGTTGTAACTGATTTTGTGCAAAATTCAGTGTTAACTTGAGGTTCGAAGTTTTAAGGTGAATTGAAGTTAGAACGGAAAATTTTGTTGGATGAAAAATATCGAAGGATACTGAAACCAAGCTTATTTGTCATCGATACGCGCGAATGCATTTGGGCGAGTACTTTTTATGTGTTCAAAACCGGATGTCCATTGGTCCATTCTTGCATTTTATGTAACGATATCATGAATGCTGAACAACTGTATCCATGTATGTTCACAGAGATCAATTTTACCTGTTTGTAGTATTTTTTTTTGCATTCATGAATTTTGATAAATAGTACTTTTTGTTTTTTATATTTACACTGAGAAAAATAGACAGTAAAAAGGAGGAGAAGTTAATATCTGAATATTGAACGATGGGACAGCTATCTAAGATATTAAGGTGTAATATCTAGATATTATAATATTATCTCATATATTAAATCATAATATCTAAATATTACACCATAATATCTCGATGTTACACGATAATATCTTAGATAGTTGTCCCATAATTCAATATCCAGATATTAATTTCCCCTCTTTTTCACTATCTATTTTTCTCTGTGTAAAACACAAAATGTACAGTAAGATATTTTACTTGTTCGAAATTTAGGCTACTGGATGTAAAAATTGTAGTTTTCACGCAACATTATAGTTACCAGGGTTTCAGTTACGTCGATAATTACTAAGAAGATGCCATAATAATTTTCTGAACTTTTTATTTCTCATAGGAATAAACTGTTTATCTCATATAGGAGAAACAGTATTTCCTGACACAATAACAAAATGTGATACAAAAACTCTTGAGGAGATCAGTTTGGACGTTTCTTCATCAGAGTTGATTTTGCACGGATTTTCAGAGTGCGAGCTCCAGACTTTTTTTTGTGGTAATGAGTTCACCTTCTGCTCTAGTGAATACGTTCACATGCGTTCGACTGTGAACGAGTCTCGCAGCAATCAAGCTTTTTAGCCAATTACAGTCCAATTAGGTCTTTGTGGAGACCACCCTCGCGAAATTTTCTTCTCGCGCACTACGGTTAGAGCACGTCTCACCTTTTCAAACTTCCCCTCCTGTGATTCACCTCACTCTCTCCTATCTATTCCTTTCTTTACTTCCACCATGGAGTCATAGACTATCTTTTCAGTCTACTCTCTCTCCTCTCTTTCAATTAGTCTTTCTCTCCTCTCGTTCACTGTTCAACGGAACCAGTGTGCAGGTGTTTTTCTATGGTCTCGAGCTAAAATTACCTCCGTTACCTTTAATTGTATTTTTCCTCCTCTTCGGCAATCATCTTTTCGATTTTTTGTTAGATAGTCTGTCATACTCTGTGCACCTTTGACTACTTCATTTCTTTGTGCAAAGAGTGCACTTTAAAATGCACTTTGAGTTTGAAGAAATCAGCAATGAGAGATTTAATTCAAAATTGTAAATTTTAGCATGTTTATTAGGGTGCTCCTTATTAAACCTGGTTGAAATTTTTGTTTGAAATTGTTTTCTCTAACCCTCGGGATTTGTTAGAATGACCAAAAATAGAAAGTGTTTCAGATTTGAACCAAATTGGTTAATATTTATCCATCGCCCCAGACATTTGAAATTTCCCATAGAATCGTTGAAAAACTTAAAACCTACATAACTTTTTGAGTTTTTATTGAAATAAATCGTGCACTGAGGACAGCAATCTGCAAGCGATGTTTAAGGCATCTCAATTTTGACAAACTTGAGATTTCAAAATATCCAAAATAGAGGGCCAACAATTTTGGACAAAAATTGTATTTTTTAATGTTATTAACAAAGATTGATTAAACATTATAAAAAAATCTAATAAATTATTGTAAAGTCCGTGATGGACAAATTGATTTTCAGAAGACAATTGTTAACCGAATTGAACTTTTTTTAAAAAATGAAACCTAATAAAATTCCGCATCAAATTGTCATGGCGGATTTTTGAAATTAAAAAAATTTTTTTTATTTAATAACAAAAATGAAAAAAAGAATTTTGACTTTTGAAGTGTATCGGTTTTTAACAAATACTTGGATTGATTCAAAAATACCTGGAAAACAGGAAGCAACTATCCAAAAAAGATCTCCAATAGCAACTCAAATGTTTAAAAATTTATTGAATTTGTTATAAACAAATAAGTGAATGAAAATGGTTTCGTGGGGTTTGGCAGCGATTCGTCACTTGATTCGCACTAAATTGGAACAAATTATGGACAAAAAGAGTTTTTTTAGTTGAATTAATGAGAGTTCATAAATAATTTCTTATTTTATAAGCAAGTTTTATAAACAATTATCCATATCTTGTATTTATGATGGAATAAATAACGTTTTTTCTGAAAAATCAATCATATATCACCTGGAAATGAAACCTAACTATTTGATCATTCAATAAAAATGCATAATTTTTTGAACAATATTAATTAACAAATGCACTATTTGGCTATTTTTGGACGTACAAACTTGGTTCTTTCGACGTAATCAACTGTAAATAACTAACTTCTAAATTTTTAAGGACATTTCAATCACAATAAATAATTTTTACTGTAAACAACAATTATTTATTCAAATTTTCATCATGTTATGTATTTATAAACAAAATTTCAAAAAATTCTTCGATTTATATGAAACTTAGTATCTTTAGGATTCTGAGGTCGCTTAATCCAAATCTGACCTCAGATTTTTAAAATTCAAAATAGCGAATCTAATATGGCGGATCAAAAATTTAAAAATGATTGGATTTTTATAAAACTGGGTTTCTTAAAATTTTTGGTGGCGCTGAATTCAGATTTAAGAACAGAATTTCAAAATTAAAAATTGTTGATTCAACACAGCTTTCTTCTACACTTTTCGACGAAATATTTTCAAACCTTGCTAGAAACAAAAGTTTGGGGTCAAAAACTATCTGATGATCTGAAACGTCTAAAATTTTATAAAAATCCAAAATGGCGGCTACCTAAATATTCAAAAATAGCTCACTTCTACAATTTTCAACGAAAGTATGTGATGATCCAAAATGACAAAAATTGAAAATAATTTAAAATTGTATAGCGGCCAGTCAAATTTTTAAAAGAAGCACATTATTTTATTATCAAAATTTATTTTCTGTTATAGTCATTTAATCAGACGTAAACTATCGAAAATTGCCTTTCTAGCAAGGTATGAAAATGTTCCGCTTAAAACTGTAAAAATAAGCTATTTTATGAATATTTAAGTGATCGCCATTTTGTATTTTTCAAAGTTTTGGACGTTTCAGATCATCAGATAGTTTTTGAAGCCAAACTTATTTTTCTATTAAAGTTTGAAAATATTTCATTGAGAACTGTAGAAATGAACTAGTTTTTGAATACTTCATCGACCGCCATCTTGGATTTTTCCAAAATTTTTTATTTTTAGAGCTACCACCTGCTTTGCAATAATATATTAGTTTTTTTATAATGTTTAATCAATCTTTGTTAACAACTATAAAAAATACCAATTTTTTCCAAAATTTTTAGGCCCTCGTTTTGAGAATTTCGAAAATTTCAAGTGTTTCAAAATTGAGATGCCTTAAGCATCACTTTTTCATTGCTGCCCTTGGTGGACGATTGATTTCAATAAAAACTCAAAAAGTTATGTAGATTTTACGTTTTTGCACGATTTCTCCCATGGGAATTCTATGGGAAATTTTAACCGATTTGGCTCAAATTTGAAACACTTTCTATTTTTAAGCATTCTAACAAATCTGGGGGGTTGGTGCAAACGATTTCAAAAAAAAAAAAGGAACACCCTAATATTTATAGAGTTCAATGCACACTAACGTTTTTTTTCTTGAATTTTGAGATAGAATTTTCCTGGTTCGAACCCGGGTTGCGGTAGTTTTTTTCTGAAAACTTGGGCTAGGCAAAATTTAATTTAAAAAATAACTTAGTCCATGAGAGACAGGTATACTAAGGACCCACTTGTTCCGCTATATCGTAAAGGCAATGTCTCTCACGGAAAAATGACGAAGGAGTCAATGTATAAAGTTTCCATCCTTACCATCTGATATGGAAGAAATATTATAATAATTGACATTTATTTTTTGAGACATTCTGTATAATAAGCAATTTTTTAAGAATAATATGTATTCAATTTGTATGTTTCCTTTTTTAATGTTAACAGAAAAATATTCTTTTTTTGTTTCAGGTGAGTTCAGCTTCCATATTATTTCAATGGGAATTTTTGTAAGTACTAAACATCTTACATGAAAAGAAAATACCTTTTAAATCTGAATAATTTAAAATATAAAATCAAATTGCATGTTTAAAACTTAATAGTTTCGAATTGAGAAACTTACGCTTGACTGCTTCTGTCTCCTCTCCTGGGCGCCCCTTGACTCCCTACACTGAAGCGCGGACAGTCAAGGCCGCATCAGAATTTGTTTGCATCGCGACTCTCTGAGCATATACTTTTGTATATTCAGAGACTATATATGCGGTCCTGAGTATTGACATAGAAGTGCTCGCTCGTCACTTTAAATCCGGTTCAAACTGGATTTTAAGAGTGCCCGTTACTATGCCGACCAGACCCGAGGCCGGCACAGTAACGAGAGATGAGTGTAGTTCCTCATTTATTGTGTCAAGACGATTGTCTTTAAGGTATTTTTAAACCATTTATCTTTTTGATACGCTTATTTTAAATAAAAATAGTCAAAGTATACAAGGGATTCAAAGTTTTTGTTTTTAAACTTCAGGGAAATTTTAAATATCACAAAGAATGGAGCTCATCACCTTAAATGATCAGAAATTGGGACATCTACCTTATTTTGAATGAAAAAATTACCACTGATTTTGTTAAATTTTTTAAAAATACTTAAAGTTCATGCAATGTTATTTTAACTTTAAACTATTTGCTTTATTAAAACCAAGTCATGCTTCAGAATATTTGATTAATTAAGTGCACCTTAATTACAAGAAAACTTATAGAAATTTAGAGCTTTCTTTATTTGTTAAAGAATGGTATACAACTTTTGTATTATGTTTCTATGGTTTCTTGGAATGTTAATTTCAACAATAAAAACTATTCTTGCGAGGCACTGTATAAAATTTTTCGTAATATCAAAATTACCATTTCTAACGTAAAAAAAGGCAGTACATTTTTCAGGAATTATTACGGCAATCTATTGCATCCCAGGAATGATGAAAATCAACCATCCTAAAATCTAGCTGCAATAAAACTTTCAACAATTACGGAACAATACGGAAGTAAATATCCCGGATAAAAAAAACACAATCAGCTTTCCTTCCTTTGCGGTAATAAGTACGACATCGATCACTCCTTATCTTTCCTTCCACCTTCTCTTCTTGACAATGGCATTCTTTGTAACTAAACCCTCTTACAAGCCAGAGTACTCTGCTCGCCTCTCCCCATACCACCGAGATCTTGAAAAAGAGCCTAATTCCCGACATTCGATAGAAATCCGAAGTGCGTAGATCGACAGTACAGATAACAAACGAAAGGGATCAGTTACGATGTTACTTTTGTCTGATTCGTAAGCTTTGCAAGGCTTGACGACATACTTCTGTTCTTAAAGGTCATTAAGCGTGTACGATCGTTAAAATCAACAACCAGCAATAGAAACTATCAAGGTAGCACGTCCCTGGGTTCGATTCGATTTTAGAGGCCCTTGGAATTAATTTCCCCATATTGTTTTAGTATCAGAGATCGAAATTGACTTCGCATGATTTCCCAGAATCGTTAAAAGCCAAAGTGGCCGTGCCAAACAACCCAAGAAGCATTTCCTATCGCGTACATGAGAATAGTTCGTGAACTTATGCCAAGTCGACCGAAACATTATTCCAGTCAGATGCTTCATGCAGGAGACCTTTACGAGAAGCAATCAGCCTGGGATTTGCGTTTAATTATGCCTCGCAGGATCTTAGAGAACCAATCCAACGTTCAAGGCATGTGGAGAATTTCAGGCAGGCTCTACTGAGGAAGAATGACTGAGTTTGTAATTAGTGAAAAGCATCAAAGTACAAAATACTGACCTTCTCTTGTACTATTTTGTGTACGCAATTATTCTCCAGGAACAAGTCACTTACTGTCTGTCTCTCTACCCTATACTTTTTGCCCTACCTCATTACTTAGGAAAAAGGTATTCAGTTGCTTTGAAACTTGGCATATGTATTCTTCTTTATCATTTTTATTAATGCCGTGAGTGAAACATAATTTAGGTATATTATTTTGAAGCTTCCTTATAAATAAGCTTAAAGTTGTTGAGGCTGTTCACTCAATCTTAAAATTAGTCAAATAGAGGAGACCGCTCTACAGTAGGTAGTGTAAATTTCTAAAGCGTATAAATATTGCAATTGAAATAAATAACTGGGTGATTGCCAAAAAGTTGACCATATTAGACCACGAAATTTCTGAAAAAAAAAATTATTCCATGCCGCCTAAAATATGTTTTTTTAAAGACGACCAACCCAAGAGAGTATGAAAAAACGAAATAGAGAGATCAAAAAATATATTTGTGATAGTTATGAATTTTATACGAAAATAACTCCTACGCCTTTGTTTTTGCGTAATAAGCGTCGAGTCTTACTTGAGTTCTGAATGTTTTTAAGTAATGTGAATGTATATGAAGTTGATGTACAACTTTAGGAATGGAAATCATTTTCGGGGAGTTTGAGAGGAAAACATGAAGTTGGACGTTCCTAACCTCAAAAATCATTAAGTTCGAAATGCATGACATTCGACCTTGTTAATATAGATGAAGATATGAGAATGACTACTCGTTAAAGACCATTTAAAGTTGGCGCCCCAAGCAATAGTTAAAATAACCTAATGGGCCAACTTCAAATGGTTTTTACCGAGTTGTCATTCTCATGTCTTCAAATATTTGAAGAATCTTTTAAAAATATTCCAAAAACAGGTAAGAATTATTAAAAATATGGAAAACATCTGTGATTGCGTGATTTATTTGATATTTTCTACACATCTTCAATATATCATCTCGTTTAATAAAATTTTGAATTAATAGTTCGATAAATATGACATTTTGTAAAAC
>JBAGKK010512167.1:0-33082 GCA_037177015.1 Euceroptres primus | reverse complement strand
TTCATTGTTTGTTATGAAAATTATGTAAAAATGTGTAAATATTGGCAACTTAATAAACAAATTTAAAAAAAAAAAAATACCCAAAAATTCCCTTTTTGGGAATTTTTTGTAGGAAAATGAAAACTAATATTAAAAAACAGTTTTGAGGACTTTATTATGAAACTTTTGAATAATATTAGAGAATTTTGTCTGTTTTAAAACAAAAATGGCGGCTGTCCTTTCAAAGTCCTCTGCCGCTAGCATTAGAAGTGACGTAGACTTTATTCTGGAACAGAAAATGGAGTTTTTTCATAAATTATATTAGATTATCTACAGAAGTACACATCTAAAAGCATGAACATACATTTTTGTAGAAATTATGGCGATTTAAGAAAAGAATTGTGAACAAATTGTTACAATTTCTACAAAAATGTATGCTTATGCATTTAGATGTGTACTTCTGTAGATAATCTAATATAATTCATTAAAAAACTCGATTTTTTGTTCGAGAATAAAGTCTACGTCACTTCTATTGCTATCTGCAAAGGACTTTAAAAAAGTGTATGCGACACGTCATTAGATCTGCAGCCACCATTTTTGTTTAAGAAACAAAAACAAAATTCTCTTATATTATTCAAAAGTTTCATAATGAAGTCCTCAAAACTGTTTTTCAATATCAATTTTCATTTTCCTACAAAAAATTTCGAAAAAGAGCCTTCATTTTTACCTGTCCAAAGTAATATTACCCCTTAACCATAGAATACGAATCAAAAATTACTTTTTAAATATCACCCCAATAAGTCTGTTTTATAGGGTCCCAAAAAAACCCCATAAGTGAAAAATTGTGTTTTGCGAGTTTTTGGAGCTTATATTGATTATTTTGCGGTTTTTATAGTACAAATTGTTTCTAATACATAAAATATTATTTTCTACTGATAACTAGATGTTTATATAAATTGCTTAAATTTATTGTTCTTTATAGCAATTTTCTCTTAGAATAGTTAAAAAGTCGCGGTTTTTCTCAAATTTTTCAACATTTTTTCAACTTTTCAGTTAGAGCGAGACAATATTCAATGAAAGTTAACATAAATAATTGTTTAAACATTTTATTATAATTTATAACAATATTCTCTTAGAATAATTCTAGAAAGTTGCGGTTTTTTCTGAAACTTTCAACTTCTTGTCCACTTTTTACTTAGAGTGAGGTAATAATTAATAAAATTTAGCAATCATAATTGTTTAAACAAATTATTGTTTATGACTATCTTCTCCTATATTAATGCTGGATAGTTGCGGTTTTTTCTGAAATTTTTAACTTTTTGTCCACTTTTCACTTAATGAGGTAATAATTAATGCAAGATAAGAAACACAATTGTTTAAACAATTTATTATTATTTATAACAATATTCTCTTAGAATAATGCTAAAAGGATGAAATTTTTTCTACAATTTTCCACCTTTCGTCAACTTTTCAATTACAGTGAGATAATAATTATTTCAAGTTAACAAAAATAATTATTTAAACAATTTATTATTCTTTTTGATAATATTCTCTTTGAATAATGCTAGAAAGTTGTGGTTTTTTCTAAAATATTCAACTTTCTGTTCACTTTTCGCTTAGAATGAGTTAATAATCAGTTCAATTTAACAAACACATTTGTTTAACAAAATTATTATTATTATTATCTCTTATAGTAATACAATATTCTCTTAGAATAATTCTAAAAGGATGCGATTTTTTCTACAATTTTCCACCTTTCGTCAACTTTTCAATTAGAGTGAGAGAATAATTATTTCAAGTTACCAAACATAACTATTTAAACAATTTATTATTCTTTTTAATAATATTCTCTTTGTATAATGCTAGAAAGTTGCGGTTTTTTCTTAAATATTCAAAACCAAATTTTTACAAGTCATTTATAGACTCACTCTTCCCGCCCACTTCTAATTATTCCATCCTTTGTTTTTATCTCTATTGTTAGATAGACTTTCTGTTTAAATTAATATTTTTAAAACATTAGTGAAAAGCGGAGTTAGCGCTTTCCGGAAATTCTACGAAAAGCGTTCCATGGAAATTCCACCTAGAGGTTCCATATGGAAATTCTACGAAAAATTTCTGAATTGAATTTCTAGTTTCAATTTCGATATGAAAATTTTTTTAGAATTTCCACCAGGAGTTTTCGTAGAACGCTTTAATTTAAACAATTATGTTTCTTAATTTGAAATAATTATCACCTTACTCTAATTGAAAAGTGGACAAAAGGTAGAAAATTTTAGAAAAACCGCAACTTCCTAGCATTATTATAAGAGAATATGGTTATAAATAATAATAAAGTGTTTAAATAATTGTGTTTTTTAATTTGCATTAATTATTATCTCAGTAAGAGAAAAGTGGACAAAAATTTAAAAACATAAAGAACCGCAACTATCTAGCATTAATATAGGAGAAGATAGTTATAAACAATAATTTGTTTAAACAATTATATTTGCTAAATTGCATTATATATTACTTCTCTCTAAGTGAAAAATGGACAAAAAGTTGAAAAGTTCAGAAAAAACCGCAACTTCCTAGAATTATTATATGAGAATATTATTATAAATAATAATAAAGTTTCTAAACAATTATTTCTGTTAACTTTAATGGATATCGCCTCGCTCTAACTAAAGAGTTGAAAAAATGGTGAAAAATTTGGAAAAAACCACGACTTTTTAACTCTATTTTAAGAGAAAATTGCTATAAATAATAATAAATTGTTTAAACGATTTATGTAAACCTCTAATTATCAGTAGAAAGTGATATCTTATGTATTAGAAACAATTTGTGGCAAAGCCCAATTTTTCACTTATGGGGTTTTTTTTGGGACCCTATAAAACAGACTTATGGGGGTGATATTAAAAAAGTAATTGTTGATTCGTTATTAATTTTGACCTTTAAATAAAAAGAAGTGTGTCGCTATTTGTGATGTTTGCCTATATCTGCAATGCGAAGACAGAAGACATTTTTGTTAGGAAACTTTAGGGGAGCGTTTAGAACTTCCAAAAGAAAGTTTTCATCGCTATTAGAATTAAGAATAAAGGAAATTTTTTCGATACGGCCTAATGTTCGACCCTTATAATAATAATCTTTGAAATGATTGTAAAATCAAGTAAAATATATAACCACATTGTTATACATGATAAATTTTAAAAGGCAAATCTAATTCAAATTTAGAAAAAAAATAGTTGAATGTGTAATTGATTCTTTAACATTGGTTATTTGAGATTTTGTATTGTTTCTTTCGCTTTAGAAAAAAAATTGGAATTTTGATTCAATCTTCATCCTTGTTATATCTTATTTTGTTCTATAAAACATTACCTTCAATTCTATTTGGTTGGTTCTGATTAAAACACACTTAAATTTGCATAAAACAACTTGTTAATTAATTAATATTTTTTCTAACTACCTATCAACCGCTTGGTTCGTAAAAAAGAAGGTTGGAACCTAACAAGCTTATTTTTAATCAAATTCATCCAAATAGAATTATAGATAAGTTTAAAAAACAAAATAAGCTAACAATGATGAAGATTGAATCAGAGTTACAATTTTTTTCTAAAGCGAAATAAAATCTCAAATGACTAATATTAAATAACAAATTTAATAGTTTCAACTATTTTTTTCTAGCACACTTTGATTTTTCTTTTAAATTTTTTTATATTTTACATTATGGTTATTTCCCTTGATTTTCTATCTCTATTTAAAAAATTTGTGGTGCGATAAGGGATGAACATCCATAATAGAAAATTTGAACACTACAAAATTTATTTTGTAGTTTAAGATGTGGAGATCATTTTAAAAAAAGTTTGGTTAAGTTAACCAGAATTTTGATAGTTTTCTTTGCGTGATTAATTCAGATTACTGGTTTTTTAGTTTTCAGTACTTATTATTTCCTTAAACTTGATTAAAAATGCTTCTTAAAATCATGAAAAACTTTCTTTCAAGAAACCACTGTAAATAAATCGTGCTTGAATCAAACGGATTTAAGCACGGCGATAAGTTCTGTATCATTGAAAATCTAGATTTGTATTGGTGAATGCAATTACCCACGATCTCCCTTCGAAACAGAAAGAAGCAGAGACCTTAGGGGCAAGTCGAACCTTTTGGAAAAAGTCGTCAATGGCATTTTAACTTGCTTGAACTTCTTTAAATGAAAAAAGTTTCGCGGATTCGAGGGGAACCAGGAACGAGTGGTTTCCATGTAAATCAACAGAAAACTCACGCATCAATGCGACTTTCGTACCAAATCCGCAATCGATCCATCACTTTCTTTAGAACACAAATAATATTCAATATTTACTGTACACTTTAAATTATTATTCTGACATAGTGTATAAGGTTTTCTATTAATAATGACAGTTAACAAAAGCTAAACGACAAGCTTAGTAGCTCTTTATTCGCCTCGGTAAGTTGTCGTAAAAAGTGTTACGAATTAACTGCCTGAGGCATTCAGTGGGCTGACCGGAACAAATTTTCAAGGTGTTGAAAACGGCATTATACCTGTCGTCACAGGTATCAAGTCTTTTAACAAAGTTCGATCTTGATCATGAGTACTTTTATCTCATTTCATAAAAATTCCTTACCTTAAAGTTCTCTCATATAATTAAAGGCTTAAATTGAATAAAAATAACATTCGTGTTTTTATTTACCTTGTTTGTACTATAATGTTTTGCAGATAATATATTTTTGCAAAGATTTGCAGAAATGCCTTTGGAAATGCCTTCTAGGGAAGTATTACAATGATAAAGATCTATTCTTGCATGCATAATGGCGAGTAATTTAAGGGAAGGAAGGAAAGGAGGACGAAAAGGTGTTGCTTATTAGCTTAAACGCATCACGGGGCCGTGAGCCTATTATCTTGATTAAAATATCCAATAATCGAATTCCCGAGAGCGAGTGAGAGCTGATTAATGAGAGAAGAGTGACGCGATACAGTAGCGTCAACGATTTTTCCATTCATCTTTTGAAATTGTGAGACAATTTTAAAATACAGAAGCCATTTTGTAAACAGTATAATTTTAGAAAATATAGAAAATCTAGAAAATCATGGGCAGGATTGAAATCCATCTTTGTTCAGTTATACAAAAAAATAAATTGTCGAGTAGATCATAAAATAACCTAAAGCAAAAAATTTTGAAAAAATAGAAACATTCAAATAGAAAAAACTTTAAAGTTTTTAACAAATTTTTCAGTAAAAGCTCCAATAAACATAATAACAATTCCTTAGTCTTTCCGATAAATTATAAATAAACTAATTTGATACAATATTGATACAATAATGAAAATTAAAAAAGTAATGATTTTTTATGTAAAATCTTGATTTTTCTCATTACCCCAACTTCATGATTTTTTCCAAAGCTAGAAACCTAATTTTTGGCCAATATAAGAATTATTTTTCATAAAGTTACTCTAAAAAAGTACTTCGGAATTTTTCCAAGTCGAAATTTTGAACCGCTCTTACTGCTGGAAGCATTTTTTAAGTGGGGTCTCCAAAGAGTTCGTATGCACTTTGCGCTTTAAGGGTTAGCTTGTATTAATTATTACTTCACTAAGTGAAAAGTGGACAAAAAATTAGAAATTTCAGAAAAAATGCAACTATCTAGCATCTATGTAGGAGAAGACAGTTATACACAATAATTTGTTTAAACAATTATGTTTGCCAAATTGCACTAATTATTACCTTACACCAAGTGAAAAGTGGACAAAAAGTTGAAAATTTTAGAAAAAAACTAGAACTTTCTAGCATCATTCTAAGAGAATATTGTTATAAATAATAATAAATTATTTAAACAATTATTTCTATTAACTTTAATTGATTATTGCTTCTCTCTAACTGAAAAGTTGAAAAAATGTTGAAAAATTCGGAAAAAACCGCGACTTTCTAACTCCATTTTAAGAGAAAATTGCTATAAACAATAATAAATTGTTTAAACAATTTATGAAAACATCTATTTATCAGTAGAAAGTAACATTTTATGTCTTAGAAACAATTTGAACTAAAAAATCCGCAAAAAAATAATAATGAGCGTCAAAAACTCGCAAAACCCAATTTTTCACCTATGGGTTTTTTTTGGGACCCTATAAAACAGACTTATGGGGGAGATATTTGAAAAGTGATTTTTGACTCGTATCCTATGGTTTATTTTGAAAAGGAACGTTGAATTTCAACTTGATTCACCTAATATTGACGATTCTGAATAAAATTTACAAAAACGTATTTTTTTCTTATGAAAAATACGTGTTAAACTTCATGGGGCTTACGGAACCTCTAAATATCATTTTTTTTGAAAACGCATTTATTTTTTTGTGGATTTGAACAAATTTGGAGGGCGAGAGCATAAAAATTCGAAAAAATTGCACCAGCCTACTGTACAATTTCTGAATAAAATAATTTTCATAAAAATGTAACAAACAGAATTGTAAAGAATCTTTCAAAGAACAAAATGAGCTATTGAGAATTGAAATTTATTGAAGATTACGAATTTTCTCTAAGACGAAGGAAAGAGCACAAGTATTGAAATAAATATTTTTAGGTAAACAGTTATAACCCAAACTTTCTTTCTTTCTATGTATTCCATATTTTCACGATTGAGCCTTCTTTGCCTTTTGCAATTATTCGTGGGTCGACGGACGTTTGTTAGTTTGCTATGTACGCAAACGGGCTGGAAACAAGTCGGTTATTGACGCTCTACTAGACTTTTAGAGCACATGATCGTACACCATACTACGGTCGCCATTGTTGGAGGATCGCAAGGAGTTTTGACTTGTGTCGCGTTCAGTTCACCAAGTGCGTTTCCGCGTGGCTAACGAGGGAGAAAACCATGGAAATTTTATCGTGGATTTATGGCCACTGCCATCTCGGAGGAATCCGGCGAATACCGCGGATTTCCCCATAGTTATCCTAATCGAGGTGATGTATGTGTGCGTGCAAGAATGGAGTCGAGGGTCTTTTGATCGTTTCTCGATTCGTTCAACTGGATTTATTTGTAGTGGATTTCATCTGCCAATTATAATTTCTTACATCATAAAGCCAAGATACATTTTTTTTAGAAATAAGGTAAGATTTTCAAAAGGATTTCTTTTTGTTAATTGTATTAACAATTTGTTATACGGCTTTAGGTTTATGGCTGAACAACAGGTTGCAGGAAGGATTTCTTTTTTCCAAAACAACGGCAAAGAAATTATTAGGAAAGTATTTTTTTTAATGTCTGGGTAAAAGGGAAAAACTGTCGAGGTTTCTGCAAAAGCAACTGGTCTGTCAAGGGGACTTCTCCAAACAGAGGAGTGACGTCCTCGAGATTTTATCGCCCGTAATGAAGCCCCACGGGCTGTGTAACGCGAATGCATTATAATTCTCGTCGAGAGCGGTGGGAATAAAAAAAAAGTGACAAAAAGTGTTCTCTTCGTCCGACCGGACCGTAGAGGATGAGAAAAGCTTAAAATAAATTGCGTTATCTTTTCGTTCCACGCGTATGGCTCGGCTTCTCTTCTCCTCTGTACTACACTATTGATGATGCTGATCCTACTCGACTATTATCACGACAAGACTGGATGCACATTTTCGCTGAATCTTCTCAAATAAACAACTCTGATGATAAATCTACTTTAAAACTCATACAAAAAAGTTTGTAGTTATAGGATTTAACAAAAAAATTACTGTAATGCATAAGATTTTGCAGAAAGAATTCTTTCTGCAAAATCTTATGCATTACTGTAAGAAAAAACTATGGTAAATTTCCCATACATGTATTGGAAGTAATTAACCCATAC
Source organism: Euceroptres primus (assembly GCA_037177015.1). Lineage (NCBI taxonomy): Eukaryota > Metazoa > Arthropoda > Insecta > Hymenoptera > Figitidae > Euceroptres > Euceroptres primus. The sequence goes on along the minus strand of JBAGKK010512167.1, from coordinate 25,300 downwards.
ACGTATTGAAATTTTTCCATACATCGGTATGGATAAATAGCCATAACGTGTATGGGACCTTTCCCATACCAGGTTAGTATTTTTCTCATACTTGGGTATGGGAAAAATGCCAATTGTCCGATACATCGGTTGTATTTTTCCCATACCTGGTTTGCATTTTTTCCATACTAAAAATAAATACCACAATTAAATTATTTTTTTTTAAATCGTAAAATATTTTATTGAAAGCATCTAAAACTATACTTATGCTACATTGAAAGTCCTTAAGAAGTATAAAAAAGCGTAGTAATAATTAAAATGTAGAGTAAACTATAAACTAAGATATATTTATATAAAATTATTATTATTAATTATTCAAAATTTGTTTCGTTATCGAAAAAGTCTGCGTCTTCTCCTGTACGGTTCATCAACTTTTGTACTTGAGGATTGACCGTATCCTGGTTTCTTTTCTTCTTTCCTCTTTTGCGTCCACTCTTAGGGCTGATTTTTTGAAAAATCCGGCAAATGTTAAGAAAAGAATTATTACTTTTCTTTTTGTACAAAATGTCTAGTTGCACTGAATCTTATTGCACTCACAATACTTCACTGTTTCACTGCTACAACTCGAAAATGTTTCACAAGTGTGTACTGAAACTATTCTGAATTAGACGCTTGACGCTATGATTGTATTATACTCTGCTTCTTCTCCTCCATTCACCACGGTTTCAGCACATGCGCGCTTCACTCGGCTGTGCATTCTGCAGCCCGCGCATCAAAGTTCCATACATGACTGGAAGTTTTCCCATACCAGTGTATGGGATCCTCGTCGTGTATGGGAAATTTACAAGTGCCCAACGGATAATTTCCATGCTTGTAGGGGATATTTGAAAGTACACTCATCGTTGACTTATGGGCCGGGCTCGGGGGTAGACGGTCCTCAATTCAATGCTATTAAAATCCAGTTTGAACCGGATTTAAAGCGACGGGCGAGCAGTCTTATGTCAACATTCAGGACCGCGTATATAGTATCTGAACGTATAAAATTAAATGCGCAGAGAGTCGTGATGTAAACAACTTCTGTCGGCCCTGACTGTTCGAGCGATGTTGGCCGGTCAAGGGACGCTTAAGGGGGGGGAGACAGAATCATTGAAGCGTAAACGACCATGAAGCCGGCCGGTAATCCAGTGGCCCATAATTCGACGATGAGTGTATGGGAAAAATGCCATATTTTCGTATGGGAAAATTATGATTATTTTTTACAGTGAAGATAATTGGTATAAATGTGAGTTTGCTGAGATTATTTTTATGATCTGAAGAGAGTAAGACATTTAGAAAAATGAAACCGCCATGAATGAAAGATTTATGATGATACGATAATCAATAATTTTTTGGATAAGGGTGTCCAAATTCCAAGTTTCTAGAAGACGATGACCAGTTTTAGATGGAAGATAAGTCAAGAGCAATAATTCCGGAAGGATTCGTCTTAGTCTGGCTGAACCCATAGATGGGCAATCAAGATGGCGTCACTTCCGCGGAACGTCGCGTCAGAATAGACGGGCACGGCTCGCGATCTGATCGGACTTGCGTTTATCATCGTTGGGGAATCTACTTCGGGACTGTAATCACTTCCCCGTCGCTGTGCCTTGCTAATAACGAGTTACAACCCTTCTGCAGTCAACTGAGGTGGTGGGGCGATGAATGGGGTTGGTGGGAGTAATTGCCTACGTAATCACACACGTTGTACCCACACTGAGTTGACTTTGTCGGCAAAAAGATGGGGAACTAGCTCCACGAAAAGCTAATTGTTTCCAGAAGAAAACTGTTCCTAGAAATTTCATCATTGTTTGAAATAGAATACAATTATTGGAGTGAAATCTCTTCTAGAACGGAATAAAATTTAGTCATTTGCTTTTTTAATTAATTTTAGAAACTAAATTTAATACTGGTTTTTATCTAGGAGAGAATGTACGTTTGATTGAGTGTTTGAATGTTTGATTATGGTTGTAGACACTCTTATGTGGGAGAGAAAGGAGGATTACTGACCGAACATTTGGCAGGGCTCCCTGAAGAGCAGAGTATGTACGATATGTAATGTGGGTAAGCAAATTGCGAACGTGGAAGGGTAAATCAAACATTGGATAATTGTAATCCCCTTATGAACCGATCCCCGCAGACCGATTTGAACATACTGATCGACGGAACGGGTTTGCCAGCGAGCACTCAGGAGAACTTGATTGACAGTCCGAGAGGCATGAACAGTCGCCTAATGAAACATCGGTATCCATGCATGCAGTGACTGCCAGCTAGTCAACTTCGTGTTTGCACTATAGAATGAAAGCGACCGTCGTCCGGAAGGCATAGTCTGCATCGGGCAGATTGTCATCCTTATCTTTCGTTTACTTCGAACACAGAAAGCGACACAAAATCCTATTTCTACGGTCATTTCATGCTCGACCGGATAAATGCGACAGCTGGTAAGATTTTGAAGCAAGAACTGATCAAAAAAGTGGGATAAAGAATCCTGATCATTTTAAATGATGATATTTACATACCTCCTTGAGCGGGGTCAAGTGATGATCAAAGTAGTCACTAGGGAGGTCCAAAAATGCATTAGGACGACGATTTGCAAGTGGTCTTCCGATTTCAATGAAACTTGGCAAAATTATAGTTCAGTATAAGAGACATTTCAACCTAAAGGACTTTTTAACATTTTTTCAATATTACGGAAGTTATGTCATCTTAAATTTTGGTGTTACACTTTTTCTAATTATCGATATTTCTAAAACCCAAAATTAGATTTCAATAATCTAATAACACTAGTCTACAAAATTAAAAAATTTTTCTGCCCTCCACATCTTAATATGATTTTTTAATATATTTTAGACCACTAAACACGAAAATCACACACACAAATTTTTTTATTGAAGTGTTTTCGAAAAATCAATGTTCGAAATTTTTTTTTCAATTTTCAGACTTGTTCTGACGGTTTTGAGTATATCTCGAGTTCTAATTGACCGATTTCCCTAAACGAGCACTCAGATTGAAAGCAACTGAATCCTGTACAACTTTCTATTGTAAAGTTTTCAGATTGGCCCAGTAGTTCAGATGCTAGCGATTTTAATAAGTTAGAAATATTTGCGATTTCTCTTCTTCCCAGGACGATATGTGAATTTCCGACCTCGATTTTTTCCAAAAAATCCAACTTTTCCAACTTATTAAAATCGCTAGCATCTGAACTACTGGGCCGATCTAAAAAATTTACAACAGAAAGTTGTAGAGGATTCAGTTGCTTTCAATTTGAGTGCTCGTTAAGGAAAATCGGTCAATTAGAACTCGAGATATACTCAAAAACGTCATAACAACTCTGAAAATTGAAAAAAAAAAGTTGAACATTGATATCTCGAAAACGCTTCTATAAAAAAATGATGAATGTGATTTTCGTGTTTAGTGGACCAAAATACATGGGAAAATCATAGTGAGATTTGGGCAACTTGACGAAAAATGAAATTAATTTATTTTACTTTTTTTTGGACAAAATTTTGACATTTTTTTCGACTTTATTATAATTTTAAATTTTATTAAAATCCAACTAACGGTTGTAGAAATTTCGATAATTTAAAAAAATGTAACATCAAAATTCAAGACGGCGTAACTTCCGTAATTTTGAAAACTTTCAAAAATCTTTTGAGATGAAAACGTCTCTTATACTACACTAATTCTGCCAAGTTGCATTAAAATCGAAAGACCACTTGGAAATCGTGCTTTTCTATCCTATACTGGTCCATTACGAAAATTTTTTTTATGCTGTAGGATCTCGATCCCGCCCCCATTTCGTGAGTTTTCCGAAAAAAGAAGATACGTATTATTTTGTCTTCAAATTAGTCAATATTAACACGTGCCCCTTTGCTTCACTAATTCGCCAGTGACTCAATTCTCACTATGACAATTAGTAGAATTCTACTGACAGACAGTGGAAAATTACTAAAATTGCAGTAGATTTCTACTGATTCACCAGAAGAAAAGATAATTGAAGTTTCAGTAATGCTTACTGAAATTTTAGTTATCGTTTCTACTGATGAATCAGTAAAAATCTGCTGAAATTTTAGTAAGTTTCTACTGATTGTCAGTAGAATTCTACTAATTGACATAGCGAGAATTGAGTCACTGATGAATTAGTGAATTTTGACTAATTCAAATTCAGACGATTAACTTGGGAGAAAATGATTTTCTAGAAAAATTTGTAAAACATCTACTTCTTATTAACTTCTTATACATTAAAGTATGATCAGTTCTTCGGAATTTTTATAAGAATAAGATCCTCACAATAATTTTTAATTTCCTTGCCCCCGTTCCCTTTCTATGGCGTCCTGAAAATGCCCCCCAAAAATGTAAAATAACAGTTTTATGTAAAATTTACACTCAACAGGACTTTTTGCAATTTTTTTGGCATAAATTATTATTACTCGGCTATTGACAAGTTTTCAAGTATTTTTAAAGTAATTTTCAATTGTCTAAACAATGATTATTTCTTTAAAGACGTGTATTTTTCGAGTAACTCATGAACTCTGTAACTCGAATAACGTCGAGTAACTCTGGCAAATTGGGGGGATCGAGACACTAGCAAAAAAATGTATTTGGACCACTCTAATGGTGACTGATCTTGACAATTTATATTATTTATCTTATACTCATGGCGACTTATCTCTCTTTCGGGAAAGGCGATTACCAGCACTGCCTTGCGGTTGCCATAAGAACTACTCGCTTAGTTAGTGAAAACTTCACTGATTCTCTGATTCTCTGACACTTTTAACTATTTTAATCAATAAAAAATCACTTATATATCACCTTTTTCCAATGCAGTTTCAAAAACATCAAGTCGATGAGTTAATTCTGTCACATTATATTCGAAGAAATATTTCTTTGCGTTAAAAGATTGCATTTTTGATACTTTTTTGGTTGTAATAATTGTAAATTGTAAATAAAAATTGAGTTTATATAAGTGTAACATTGAAATCAAATTTAGTAAATGGAGAAACGACGTAAAATCGCCCGTTGGGGCAAAATGCTTCAAATCGATGAAAATTGCTCTACCTCAAATGGATCTTTCACCAATTCGCACACGTGTCGTTGAAAGTTGAGAGCCGACTTTTTCCACGAATGCTGAGGTATTTGCCACAAGAGGCTACTTGGGCTTCAGCAAAGTGCTCTTTTCCGGAATTATTATGACCATTATCATATATATTGGAGCAACGCGTTGCTCCAGAACAATTTGATTTAGCGCTAATAAATAACCATTATTGTACCAGCGACTCGGTCCGTATGCGTATGCCCGACTGGTGGCATGGTGGTTGCCAGTATCCCGAGGGAGAGAAAATAGAATCGACGACGTAGTTTCCATTATTGTGCCCGATAAGGGGATGGGTTAGTGAAGGGTGTGTGCGCGAATATCAGCGCAAGTATTCGTAGGTAGGGTTGATTGCGCCGCGATAATAGCCCAATAGAAATCGCAACAGCTGCTGCTACACGTGGAGCCTGCAAAAATTGCTATTAAGCGTGAATAAAGTCGTACAAGAAATTCGGGAAAGCAGGGGAATTTTTCCATGGAGCGAAAAGAAAAGGCAATACAAATTCTACAGTTTAATATTGATTGAGGAGAGAATGTGAAAATCTTGACTGAGGAAGCTTATCATGAGTGACTATTATATCGTTAACATGATTTGACCTAAGCGGTCGTAAACAGGAGAAGAGGAAGTTTGGGGTATCGAATTTTGCGTCAGAGCTGAGGACCTGTCTCGACCTTGTCAAAGCCACAAGTCACATGGCTATGTTGTGGATGAACTTGTGGTTTCCAGGGCTTCTGCGGTATGACCCCACGTAGTGACTACCTTCATGTTATACCTCGACCAACTGACGCCACAGCTGTCTTCCCCTTTCCATCATATCAAATTTTAAAGCACAATGTTGTTTTATTCCAAAATTAAGTGATCAATTTTAGCGAGGGCGATAAATCAGAGAATTGAAAATACGGTCCACTGCGTGGAAAATTGTGTGCTGAAATAGGAAGTAGTTGATGCTAGTTCAAAAGTGTACGTTGGAATAGTTCCCAAGACAACAAACTTGGCTACTTCTAATCCGGTATAACCGTACGTCATGTGGAAGGAAGTGGGTGTAGGGAAAAGAGAAGGATATAAGGACATGGACAGTGCGAAGACAAGGATAGTGCTTGGAAAAGGATAGTACGGACCAGCTTGGCAGAGGCGTAGAGAAGCCATCGAGATGATTTAAGACAAGGCGAGGATGCTGTTTTCCTCCTTTTGGCAATAACCCGTGTCCCTTCGTTCGGTATGATTAGTGGACATCGACTATACCTCAGAACTTTCCGCATTGCGATCGGAGGTCAAACGCTACTATGCTGGATAATTCAATCTCAGCTGGGGGACCCTCTTCTCACCCTCTTCTCTGGAACACTCATGATCCTCGAAGTCCCGGGTCTCTTGTCCTATGCGAATACATGGTTTGGCTGAGTTATCGACTCTGACCAAACAGGTTGTGGGTGGACGCCTGTCTCTGGTTCACATCAAATGCAATATTGTAGTGAGTACTTGCTTGACGCACAATGTGTTCAGGTAATGGCCAACCAACCTTGATTGTCTCCAGAGAGAGGGTTGTTCACGACACATGCTACCTATAACGAACCTTGTCTCTAAGACCAAGTGCTTAAGGGGCTACATTAAGGTAGTCCTTATTTTATTTTTTTGGAATTCTTTTGCTCCCACTCGCGGATATTGTTCCAATGTCTAAAAAAAGAAACTAGTCCAAAATTGAGCCATATCGGTTAATATTTACTAGGGCGTCCCAAAAAAAAAGTTTCTTTGGCTTTTTACGTCACCCCCTAAAAATCTTCCATATACTGAGAAAACAATTGTAGAATTTTTTGATTATTTTTGAATATCGCTTAGAACTATTCCAACAGCGTTAAAGCACCCCTAAACGAAAAAAATTCATAGTTTCTCTGAAAATGCACTAATTAAATTCAGTTTCGATCTAAAAATCTTAAATTGATATGGAAAAACTTGTGAAACTGAAAAAAAGTTGATAATGCTCGATGCCTCCACTGCAGAGGGCTCCAAGTTCTTTTCGCGCCGTATACCGCGCCAAGTCCTGTGTATACGCATAGGAGTTAGAGCTGTATAAGGAGCGAAAAGAACTTTGAGCCCTCTGCAGTGGAGGTGTCGAGCTGTAAACTCACCCTTAAAAGTGAAAAATCACGTCCTCTAGGGAGTAAAAATCAATTTTTAAGTCCTATTCATTTTCTGGGGATAATTATTGACTGAATTAGGGACAAATAACCCCCAGAAATTAATTAAAAAATATTACGTAAAAAATAGTTGTGAAAAAACACCTTATTAAGCCAAAAACTACCCCTTTTGAAGCTAAACATTATATTTTCGCTTTTTCTTAAAGCAAATGCACCTGAATTGCATGTGTTATGTCATAATTAACAAATTCTCTCTTATCTTCATAATGTTCCTCGGTTTGATTAAGTCTCAACTGAGTCCTAATTCGGGTTGAGGATATAAATTTATTATGAGAATGGTATCATTTATTGAATTTACAAAGATGTATTGATCGGTTGGTTATGAAATTTGAGATATTATTAATCGGTTGGTTTTCAAACTTGAGAAATCAGAGGCGACAAAGTGAATCGATAACACAGGTTGGCAGAGTGTTAAATCAACCCTTCCAGAACTTAGATGTATATTTTTTAATTAGTGACTGTATAATGTTATGACTATAATGTAGTGACTGTGCGGTAAAAAATATGTAAATTTCGAAAAAGAGTATATGTGGCAAATATTCAATCAAAAACACGATAATTCGTGAAAACCACCCCTTTTGATTCCAAAAAATAGATACTTTCTTCTCAGCAAATTGCGTCTATTTTTGGAATCGAAAGATGTGGTTTTCACAAATTAGGGTGCTCTGATTGAATACTTGCTACATATACTCTTTTGCAAAATTTGCATATTTTTTTACCTCACAATCACTACATTAAACGTACTAATCAAAAAATATATCTTCAAGTCCTGGAAGGGGTGGTTTAACCCACTTAAGAGTTATATGACCACTCTTCTCTTTTTTAACATTATTATATGTTTTTTAAAAACTGTTTGCATGTAATTCAGGTCCATCTGCTTTTAAAAAAAAGCGAAAACATAATGTTTAGCTTTAAAGGGGGTAGTTTTTGGCTAAGTAGGGTTTTTTCACAACTATTTTTTACGTAATAATTTTTATTCAATCTCTCGGGGTTATTTGACCCTAATTCAGTTAATAATTATCTCCAGAAAATGATTATGTCTTGAAAATCGATGTTTCACTTCTTGTAAGGGGTGATTTTTCCCTTTTAAGGGTTAGTTTACAGCTTTATCAACTTTTCTGAGTTTCAAAAGTTTTTTCACGTCCATTCAAGATTTGTAGACCGAAACTGCAATCCATTAGTGCATTTTCAGAGAAACTACGAATTTTTTTCATTTAGAGGTGCTTTAACGCCCTTGGAACAGTTCTAAGCGTTTTTCAGAAATTCCCGAAAAATTCCACAATTGTTTTCTCATTATATGAAAGCTTTTAGGCAGTGACGTAAAAAATCGAAGAAACTTTTTTTTGGGACGCCCTAATATTTACCCATGGTGGATGTCTCATCAAGAAATAAAGGTATAGAGTTTTTTAAAAAGGCATTGGAAAACTTATGAAATTCCGCGTCTAATAAGCCCTATTTGAAGTATTTTCGGTAAATAGAGGTCGAAACAGCGTGTGAAAAAGACGAGCGTAAATTCCGTTCTTAGCAAATTTTCATTCTTTAACTTCAACTCGCTGCACTTTTTAGGGAAGTGATTGGAAAAATTAGAAACTTCGTTAAATTAAAGTCTACAATCTCAGCTTAAAAATGAGACTAAGAACGATTCAAAATCTTTATTGGTTTCCGAGTGAATGCAAGATCTCAAAATGCAAAAATTTGAAAAATTCAAAATGGCGGCCAATCAAATTGTAAAAAACGGCTTATTTCTGCAGTTTTCAACGAAATACTTTTAAACTTTGCCAAAACAAAATACTTGGCTTCAAAGATTACAAGATAATTATAATAATCTAAAATATTGGAAAAATAAAAAATGGCGGCCAATGAAATACTCAAAAATAGCGAATTTTTAGATTAAAAAAATAATACGGAAAAACCTTAAAAATACGACTTCTTCCAGACTAATAGTTTATTCCATGAATTTAGAAAATTATCGATAACGTTTCGAAAGCCAGCTGGTTTTCCTCATCAAATCTGTTCATAAAACAAGTTACAATTATAATATTAGAATATACTATATTAAAATCGAAACTAAGAAAAAGAATTTGTAAAAGTATACCTTATAAAAAGTTTTTGTGTAACCAAATTTGATCTATATTATAAAACGTAGAGAATCAAGATGAACATATTGTTGTTAAAAAATTAAATTCCTTAGTTAGTATTGGTGAGAGAATTCCATAAACTTAGAAAAAATCATGTAAAATCTTGTAAAAATTGAGTGTGACACTGGAAAATATTAATATACATAGGTTAGGATCGACATAAGAAAATCAAATTATTTTTAAAAAATCAATATAAATTTAAAATAAAATAATATGTTACCTGTTATTTAGTGTTTTGCTATTATAAGTAATAATTATACTGAGATAAATATCAACATTTTTGCAAATAAATGAAATTTGTGAAGACTTATGTACAGATCTGATGAGGAAAACCAGCTGGTTTTCGAAACGTTATCGATAATTTTTTAAATTCATTAAATAAACTATTAGTTTGGAAGAAGTCGTATTTTTAAGGTTTTTCCTTATTATTTTTTAAATCTATGTTTTCCCAGGTGTTAAAAAAGAAATTTTTCATTCTTTCGTAATTTAAAGCGAATTTCTACATTTTTCAAGGGAATACATTTAAACCTCACTAAATCAGGATATTTGGCTTCAAAAACTGCGTTATAATTCTAACAATCTAAAATATTGAAAAAATCCACAATGGCGGCCAATTAGATAATCAAAAAATAGATTATAAATATTTTGACTCAGTGAAGTTTTAATGTGTTCCGTTTAAAAATGTAGAAATGAGCTATTTTTGAGTATTTGATTGGTTGCCATTTTGGATTTTTTCAAAATTGTAGATTGTCAGAATTATGATGTAGTTTTTGAAGCTAAATATTTTTTTCGTGAAGTTTAAAATTATTTGGTTGAAAACTGTAGAATTTTTTGAGCTTTTGATTGGCTGTCATTTTAAATTTAAAAACTATAGATTTTTAGAATTATCATGTAGTTTATGAAGCCAACCATTTTGTTCTCGCGAAGTTTAAAATTATTTCGTTGAAAACTGCAGAAATGAACTGTTTTTTACAATTTGATTAACCGCCATTCCGAATTTTTGCCTAAATTTTGCTTTTTGAGATCCTGCATTCACTTTGGAATAAATTATTAAATTTCTCCACAATTTTTGGCCACCCTTTGTTAATAACTGTAGAAAACATAATTGTTTGGTCCATTTAGGGGACCGCCATTTTGTGATTTTTTAAAATATTGAGTTTTGGTTTTTTGGCATGTTTCCAGCATCGTATGCAGATAACGGCCTTAGAAGGATGTTTGATTTTAATGAGAAATACCGATATTATACAGATTTTTCATTTTTGGTCGATTTCATCCATATAAAATATATGGAAAACTTCAAAGCCCTTGGCTTATGGGTAAATATTAACCGATTTGGTTCTTTAGAGTACTTTCTTTTTTGGGCATTGGAACAAAATCCACGAGCAGGAATTAAGGAATTCCACAATTTTTTTTTGCCAGGTAAATAAGGACCATTCTAGGGCTACATGGGTTTAATGCTTTTTTATGTTTGAATTATATTATTCAATTAATTGACTTCTTGCAACTAAAATAAAATTTATACCCTTCCTCTCCAATTTTTCCTCTCATTCGTTTGGACAGCAAAAAGGATCAGAGGCTTGAATTTTGTAAAACTGAAATTGGAGACTTTGATTTGAACTGATTGTACAAATGAACCTGTCGATATCAACGATTAAATTCACTCGATATCCTATGCCGCTATTTTCAATCTCACAAGTTTTGAAACATCTACATGAAGGTTCATCTGAAAATTCAATATTCCGTCGTTATAGAAATGGAAGTTCTCATAGAAGTTCGATACCCACTGGAAAAATTCAGCCGGAAAATATGAATGTGTATTCAAATTGCAAAGGTATAGGGACGCACAATATGGTAGGGAGATTTCCAAATATACATATATTGGTTCGGGAATTGAAATAAAAATCCACCAGTTGCTCAAAGACTTACGATATCTTGAATCCCTGTTTAGACCGGTTCGAGGACGTTTGCCAGATCCTCGTACCCGTTTTCAATCTTCCTATGGGCACTTCCGTTTTCACCGGAACAGGAAGGAAGGAAGAAAGAAAATCACCAAGACACAACCACGAAAGTATAACCACGAAAATTCGCTGTGCTCTTCCTTTGGCAGCTTTATTTTCTCTAAAATCTCCTCTCCACCTCTTCTGTTTCTACACCAGTTCGAATCCAATGCATTTTTATGGGATCAGAAGCCCGAATTTATCGAAGCACCGGTCGTTTGTATTGTGTGTATATCCGTGTTCTCATTTCCTTGAACTCGGTGGTTTTCACCGTGTCGGCTTTGCCTTCTCGTCTCTAATATATTCGAGAAATAACTCTTGAAAAAGTGTGCGAGATTGCACAGTCGCATAAATTGGAAGCGTCCGCCACCACCAAGAACGATGTATGCGTATTTTGCCCAAAGGTCGGCACAAGAGATGCGCTCTCAACGATTATTTTTGTATTTGCCACTCTGGCCTTCTTTAGAATGCAAGATTTTCATCTTGCCGAGTCTGAAAATACTGTCTGACGTACACACTTTTTTTCGACACTATGATTTATTAAGACCAGTTGTCGAATCCGCACTTTCAGCAGATTTTCAAGATTTACATCCATCCAGATGCACTTTTTCTCTCTCTGTATTTTGCAATTCACCACAATAGAAGCATCGGGTAGAAAAAAAAAGGAAATAATAAAAAACGGAAAAAATGGTATTCAAAGTACTTGAACTCTAATTTTACATGAGGCTTCTTTTCAGAATATTTTTTCGAGCGACGGATACCAAGTTGGATCGGGCTACAAAAGGACGTCGAACAAATTCTAAAAAGAACAAGAGGGGATGTAGGTTGTATGATTATTTTTTTTCTGATGGATTAGATTTCATATGATCTCACGACCTATATTAAGACGAATCGCATTGAAAAGAGCCACTTGGGGTTCTTCTCAAAATCTCTTTGCCAATCTAATTTATATAATAAAATTATCATATAAAAATAAAATAATGTCGCAAATAAGAAGAAATTTCCACTGAGATGAACCATGCTTAAAATTAAAAAACCTCCGCTCTTGCAATCTCCGTAAAATAGACAATAGTAACTAATAGTCAACAATGGCTCGAGATCGTTGAGCATCGACGAATGTTTGCATGCAGAGTGGTGATTGCACTATTTTTTTCCACAGACTTTTTTCTGCGTTTGCGGATTGCAGATACGTGACCTCTGCCTCTACAAATGCACTGCGTATTTCGACCTGATTCGGAGTAAGCAGCGGGCTGTTTTCTCGAATACAAAGCACAAAGCAAACTAACCAGAGTGCTGATATTTGCAGAGAGAAGACCTCGGGCCTTCCATCCATATTTCGCCCTGTCTCGTCACGAACGAAACAGAGGATCGAGTTTCGCAGAATTCATATCCTTAATGGATCTATGATTCCACTTGATCAAGATTACTTTAAAAATATATGACGTTACATAAGTTTTAATACAATTTTTGAGACATTAGAGTTAAATCGTTTTACTATTTTTTCAAGATTCTTAACAAGAATGTAGACTACACGGAGAAAACTGGATATTGAGAACTAGATATTAAAAATCTGAATATTATCACATAACATCTAGCTACTATCGCGTAATATATCTGCTTTTTAGAGATATTACGTGTTAAGAACAGAGATATTAATGGTCTTATAATTTGAGATAATAAAATTTAAAATCTGAGATATTATAGGATAATTGCACGAAAGATTAAAAGGTCTTATAATTTGAGATATTAAACTTTAATATCTTAGTTATTAAATATTCGCGCCCGCCATTTCATGTATGAGTTGTGAGTGTATTGGAGCTTTGAGAATCAAACGGCTTTGCTTGATCACTGATCGCGTTATTGATCAGAATTTAGATTACACCGTGTGTGCTTCTGTGTATATAAGATATATCGCGATCTTTGCATAGTTCTGGGAAGCTGTAAGTATTAATTTTCCATACAAGATGATGTCGATTTTCCATTGCAAGATGATGTCTAAAAAATATTTTAAACCAAGCCAAACCTAACCTAAAAATATAAACTGTTAGACCTATCACACTTTCCTAATATAATTCATTAAAATATACTTTTTTGCTATATTTGTATAGTATTAAAATCTTTTTATTTAATTTATAGCAGAATGAATTTGGATGCAGTAAACAGTTTGCTGAAACGTTGGTAAGTGGACGATTCAACTATCCACAAATTCCAAGGTATAGCGTTTGATAACGCTCTTAACCATTTTTCGTCTAAAAATGAAATTTATAGTTATCAGAAACCCAACAAGTTTGTTAATTTAACAAAACATAAAAGAAGGCAAAAATTAAAATCTTAATTTTGTAGAAAGTCGTTTTAAAATATCATGAAAATACATATTAATACCTTATTTTTTATGTCGCAAACGAAAATTTTTTGAACTTTTTAAATCTTACTCTTAAATCTTAAACTTTTAAATTCTTTTGTAAAAATTAACAAGAAGTCAAATCATTTTCTTTTATTTTAGAGAATAAAATCGATTTAGACTCGTTGAAGTCATTGGAGGAACGAGATATTCGTGATCTGATACCGGATATAGGTCCAAGAGTCAAGTTTTTGAAAAAAGTCGATGAACTCATACAATCGGTATACCAGTTTTTATTTTTGTATTAATTAATTTTCATATTGAAAGTTATTTTTAAAATACATTTCTTTAGACAGTGAAGTCGATAAACTTCAAGTTGAGATTAAGACGTAAAGCACTAATATACGATTTATTTTTAGAATAAGAAATCAGATTCGCAAGATAGCATGGAATCGATCAATGCTGTTGAAAAAAAAATCGAAATTTATTAGACGAAACAGAAAATAATGAATGCAAGATTTTTTCTTTTTATAATTCATATTTGTACATATGTCTCAATACTCGTTTCCCAACACGTCATATTGACCTTTGACAGTTGGTTTAGGAAATTAAAATAAGATTATAGCCGACAATTTTTTGCTTGGAAATGATTCAAATTGAATAATTTGAAATTCAAATATTAAAAATCACATAATTTGAAATATCTGTTTAAAGGTGTTTTATTTAAGTTCTAACCTCAAAGTTAAAATTCCTCATCGAACTCTTTTACGAAACAGAATTATGCTTATAGAGCGAAACAACGTTTACTTTTAATACTTTACATACAATGAAAAATTAGAAATCCAAACTCCAAATTCCGCCTTTTCAGTTTACAAAAAAAGTATTAAGACTGTATACAATTATATTTTTAAAAATAAGTAGGTATATAAAGCGAAAAAATCTAATTATAATATTTGTCGCGTAAAATGAGAAAACACAATTTTGAGATTAGATCATGAATCTAACAGCCTTACAATTAAACAATTTTTATCATTAAACTAGAAATCTGGTAAAGTTAAATAATTTTAAATTGACCTTTCGAAATTTTCTATTTTAAATTTTATAAAAAACTATTTTAAAGCCGTGGAACGTTTTAAATTAAAGATAATTTAGATATATGCATGCATTTACATCTTAAAACTAATTTATTTTTAAATAATTGAAAAAAAGTCAGGGATTCCTAAATACTTAAGTTTCAATCGTAAAAAAAGTCCAATTGTAATTATTCTTTTTTAATGTGATGTGATTATTCTTATTTTTCTTTTTTGTTTCAATAGGTACTTTAGAAAATTATATTTTAAACCAAGATGGTTCACTAATAACCGACGACGTTGCTGAATGTGATGCGTTAGAAGTACAACAATCTAAAAAACAGAAACTAAATTTTCAAGAACCGTCTGTAGTGCTAAAGGCAAATACAATTTCACAACCGCTTCGTCCTAGGAATAATCAACCATTTGAAAACGCTAATGTTAACAGATATGAGGAACCTCCGTTGTTTCCACATGTAAGTTGTTTCAGATGGTTTTTAGATTGTAGAAAAAAAGTATATAAGGGAAAATATAGATTAGGTAATATCCTCTAACATTTAATCTAACTATTTAATTTTCACTTTGTATAATTTCTTTATGGTGTAAAATTTATGGTGTATAATTTCTTTATGGTGTAAAAAATACTTGGATTGGTTATAAATATTTATAATAATATGCTTCTAGGGTATGAAGAATTATCTGAACACTGACATTTAGGGACTCACTGTGATTCTCCAGGGTGATACCCTCCGACATTTGAGCAAATCAAAGAAATTTTGATTTCTCATCGAAAATGTATTATTTTTCTGTACCATTTTGGAAACAATGTCATTCTGTGAACATTTCTTCCCTTACGAGGTTGTTCAAACTAAAAGAACTCCGTTTGTTAAGCTAATATATTTGCTTAAGTATCGTCCGGTACTTAGGTATAAACATTCCAATGATAAAATGTACGTCGTCACAGACTGTGACGAATGATGATTAAAAAAATTATATTTTAATTTTTTATAAACATTTTGAATTGTTCACTACTTTTTATAAAATTAATTTTTATTTATTTATTATTTCTGTGTATATTGTACTCTTAGTCTAAATTATTCATTTTGACTGATCTATCAATGTAATGTCGACCAAAATGAATTATTTTATTCATTTTGATCGAAATTACGTTGTTTAGACAGTCAAATTGATTCATTTTAAATTAAGAGTATAATTATAAACAAATCCTAGTACCGTAGATAGTTATTTAAAACATAAGATATTACTGTTTAAAATTTTATATAATAAACTGTAGTATTCTAGATAATTCACTTTATGATTTCGATATTTCACTTTGAAATCTAAGATTTTTAAATGTAACACCAAGGATATTAAATATTAATATCCAAGATATTACAGGTTTTTGAATTTCTCCTTCTAATTTTAATATCTTAGATATTTAAATTTAATATCGCGGATATTAACAAGTTTAATACCTGGGGATATTAAATCTAAATATCTAAATAGTCGTCCCATATTTCAATAACAGATTTATTACGATTTAATATCCAGATATTAACAGTTAATAACTATTTCTCTCCGTGTAGGATGGTTAAAACAAGTTTTGATCACTCATCCTCTTATCTTCTTTCATTTGATGTGAAATTAATTAGCCCTTTAAGTGCATATACCAAGGTGACCACGTGACTAATTGTCGGTAATTTCTTTTAACTCGAATATTTCCTAAAATAATAAAAATATTAGGCTAAAATTTGGCTAAATTATAAAGGGCACTAGGAGGCACCTCCCTCTGGTGCGGTACAGGTTTTTTTAATTAAAAAAAATTATTTCTACATAATTGTCATACACTGCTCTTCCGCTTTATGTACCTCCGGTATATGGGTTTCAGGAATTTTTGCCGATGGTGAGAGGTTCAAGGGGGCGAGAAAGCTGATTGTGAGCTAGAAGCTCAGCGGAGTTCCGTAAGTACCATAGCTACAAAGGGGGCAGTACCCTTAGCGGATAATTTTGTCAGTTCGTGAAATCCGTCTTAAAGAGGAAGAGCAGTGTAATTAAATTTTTTTTATATATGAGCTGTATAATAAACTATATTTTTTATTAGATTAATTGCAGAATTAAATCAAACTCCCTTTGATTTAGCTGAACGAAAATCTGAATTAATTTCAGAATTTAATACAGAATGTATAAGAGGAAGATTTTCTTTAATTTTTATATCTGAATATGGAATAATTATTTTAATAAGGCATTTATTCCCAATCTTTTATTTTAGAAGATTAAATTTTAAATTTCTATTTTTTAAAATTTATAATTAGTATAAATATTATTATTCCATTTTATTTTCATAATAAACATTAACCACTGTTGAGGACTACCATTGTGCGCCGAAACATTTGGTTAAATTAAAAATTAATTTAATTATTTATTGTAGTAATATTGTTCTATATTATGAACGAAAATATTTAAATATTTATATAAAAAACTCCGTTTTACTTGTCAATCAATGGGAAAGTATTA
Organism: Euceroptres primus; assembly: GCA_037177015.1. Lineage (NCBI taxonomy): Eukaryota > Metazoa > Arthropoda > Insecta > Hymenoptera > Figitidae > Euceroptres > Euceroptres primus. The sequence continues at coordinate 7,943 of JBAGKK010512167.1, read as the reverse complement.
TAATAATTTACGATTAGTAAAACAAACTAATTAATTAATTAAATATTTAATATTATAACGTCTTCCATTTCCCTTTTATATATATTTTTATTTATTTATCACATCCCCAAATTTTAGACCAATATTTTTATTATTTTAGGAAATATTCAAGTTAAAAGAAATTATCGACGCTTAGGTGAATACCTTAAAATATTTTAAAGAATTTAAGGTATGATATAAAATAGTACATATTTCGATACCGATTGAAAGCATATATAAGGGGTTGCGTGATAATAAAAAAAAGCTTTGTTTTCGAGTCACCCTGATGTGGATCCCAAGATTTTATATTTTTTACTTCATATTTAAATATTTGAGGCATTCTTTCCAAACTCAGTGCACCTAAAATTTTCAACCTTTACCGATCCTCTTGAAAATTTGGCTACTTTGTAGTCCCATATGAACGAACTTTTGAGGCGAAACTATTGACTATTGGCTCCCAGGAGCCACCATAAAATTTTACCAAATTAATCTTAAAATATAGTTTCTTTATTATACTTTTTAACAATGGACAAAAAAATGGATGAATCAGGCATTAATTAAATATTTAAAAAATTAATTATTTTGTTTAAAAAATAATGAAACAGAACTTTGAACATCGTCCATTTTTATCTAACGCCAGTGCGCGTCAATGGTTTTCAACTTCATTCAGAACGAGTCCCTGCCCATAGAGTGTGGCCTAGAGAATATATTTTCTCAAAATAAAACTTGATTGACAGTACAAATAATAAAGTATATTATAGTGCCTATTTAAAATTTAGTAGTGTAAGGTAGATGCTCCAGTAATCGTAACGGTCCCAGTAATCGTGCAATTGGCACATAATCTAAAGAAATTATTATAAAAGATCTTTAAAAAAGTATCTAGTAACAAAAAATATCGAACTTTAGCATTATTTATTATTAAACTCAATAACAATCAAGTATAAATGCTTAAGAAATAAGATTGACAGCGAAACGATTACTGGGGCCAAGGTCACGATTACTGGACATTTACCTTATAAGAGATTAAGCGAAAATTCAAAAATATTTCAGGAAAATATATTCTCTAATAGCAGGGTCTCTATCTGTTTTGAATAAAGCTGAAAACAGTTGACGCGCACTGACGATAGATAGAAACGGACGATGTTCAAAGTTTTGTTTAATTATTTTTTAAATAAAATACTCATTTTATTTAATATTTAATTAATGCCTGATTTATTAATTTTCGTCTTCCAGCGACAAAAAGTAAAATACAAAGACTAATTTGGTTAAAGGACCCCGCACCAAATGTACAGGAATGCAGTTTCGGCGAAATTGGCTGGGGCTATAATATTTTTTAGTTAAAGTGATGCTGGTCAAAAAATTCTAATATCAAAAGTCGATTCTATGAACAGTTTTTTTCCCAGCAGAGGTTCTAAATAACTATTTTACGTAGAAAAACGCTAAAAAAGTGAAGTAAAAATATTCAGAAAATGGGTTTTTAGCTTTAAACTAGTTTTTTAGTTTGAGTTATGCTGATCAAAAAGCTCCAATATCAAAAGCCCATCTTATGGACATTTTTTTGTCTAGCAGAGATTGAAGATAAAATTTTAAGTGCTTTTCTACGTAAAAAAGTGATTTTCAAGCTCTGTTAGACAAAAAACCATAGACAAAGTCAATAGAATCGAATTTTGTTATTAGAATTTTTTGATCAGCATAAATTGAACTAAAAAATATCATAGTACCATCAAATTTCACTTAAACTCAATTCCTGTACATTTGGTGCAGGGTCCTTTGATGATGGCTCCTGGGATAACCATTGAAATAAAGTTTTCTAATTGAGAAATAAGGACTAAAATAATAATTTTCTAAAAAATTATTATTACTGTGATAAAGCTTATTAAAATTCCTTTCTAAACCACGAAACATAAATTTAATTTGGCTTAGACTTCGTAGAATAATATAGGTTTGAAAAATACTCTGCGCATGTAAATGGTGAAAGTGAAATGGTGTGGTGAAATAAATTGTAAAAATAACCATGCATTATGGTGATCAGCAGTTTTGCATCAAAGTTCGATATTACGGGGATACTCAAATTACCAAAATACCAAATACCAAAATACCCAAGTTTCAACAGGATCGGTAAAGGTTGAAAATTTGAGGTGCGCTGAGTTGGGAACCTTATTTGTTACAACATAGCAAATGAAGGAGTAGTAAATTTTAATCAAGAAAGAGGAGGGTATACAATAAATGCAGATATGTAGAGGGAAGTGGTTGAATCAAAGTATACAAGCATGGCCAAGTAAACGGTAATTTAACCCCTTATTAAATTCTAATTAACCTACCGACATCGAGAACCGTTCGTCGTGTAACCTCTTTCCAGAAGCACGATCCATCAAGCTCTGACAGGTTTACATCGCGTCAAGATTCCCTCCCTGTACGCTTACCGGTCCAATCTGATAAACGTTAGCACAGCGCCCTGAATATGCATACCCTTTTTGGCTTTTAATATCACTAACCGATATATCACGCGATTGCCGTTATCTACGCGGCAGATTCGAAATTTTCTATCAGAGTTTGCCCTCGTCGAAAGATCATCGATCACCTTTAAATCTAACTAACGCTTAATACCGAAAAAATCCAGTCTTAATGACGTCCTCTGCATAAAAATTGAGCAGTAAATAAACAAAATATAATAAAATCTATAATAAGCATAGACTTGTAAAAATAAGCATAGACATGTAAAATCATATTTAAACACAGTAAATTTAGAATATCAAAGCGTTGCAGATCAATTCTTTTTAACAATCAGAAACAGTTGAAAATGCATGAGAAACAAATTCATTTGCTTTTAAATAAATGTGTTGCAGACTAAATTGATCAATGTTTTGGATTATTTTGATACCTCTCGATTTACTGTGAACTGAAAACTGTAAATTTATATTGTCAGAACGTGATAAATGGTACTCTAATTTTCAAGAGAACATCAATATTTTAGGTAATGATTAGATTTGAAGATTATTGAATTATTTTAAGTTATATTATTGGTTATTTTATATATTGGGTAACTTTTCATAATTTGAAGAAAATTTTGAAAAGAATATTTTTTAAGGTTGGAATGCAAAGCTTTATTCTACATTTTTAGTCTTGTATGAAAAGCACAGGAAGCTTGAACATAATCCAGGCCATGTTTAACCTTTGCATGCATTTTTTATGGTAGTGCGGCGGAGAGCGACTAGACTCTATACTTTAACCTTCTAGACACATTCTAGATAAACCTTGAATGGAAATCTGGGCCATATGGACTCTTAAATAAAGAGTGATGTACTCAAAATCTATTGTTCATAATTTTAAAATAAAAATGAAACTAAATGTAATTTGCCAATATATTTCATTCTAAGCATCTAAAATTTTATTCTATTCCAATTTCAGTTCCATATTATCAAAAATACTTGGTCTAATATGATTTAAAGTTGTACTCTCTGTACAGTTGACCTCAAAATTAATCAAATTTTTATGTTGATTTAGAAAATCAAGGAGAATAATTGGTTTAATGGTTTAAATTGGTTTAAATGGCTTAAATTGGTTTTAATGAATCTTGAAAAAGAAACCTAAATTAGGAAAAATAGTTTGGGTCATAATTGTTTACTTAAAAATAGTAATTTGTGTTTTTTATTCAATTCAAATTCCTTAAAAGATCCTTTACAGTTATATTTGGCACGTTTTTATTCAAAATATTTTATTTAGAAATTATAAGATAATGATCTTGCAAATTAAACAATTGGGTGGCGCTTGAAAGTCGTATTTTCCAAAACGGTATGCGTTCTTCAACTTTTTTTCCTAGAGAGAGAAACTCCGTTAAATTTTTTCAATTTTTTAAAAAAAGTTTTAGTAGTGCCGGGAAGTTTTTAAAAATTTTTAAATTTGGAAATTTTGTTCTTTACGTGAAAAAATCAAAGAAAAGTTTTTTATACACAGTATTAGATAGCAAGTAAGACTATAAAATTCAAAATGAAAAAAAAGAAACTTTTGTTAAAAATTAGAATTTTTTTTTCGAATAAAAAATGACTCTTCTTAAATTGGACTAAATTGATATCAGTTTTTAATAAGTTGAAAAAGTTTTACATGATACTTCCTTAGTTTAAATTAGACTATCGCTCCATCATTTTGTTTTCACAGAAAAAAAATTTAATATTTTTTATTTGAGTGATTTTTGTCATTTTTAATGATTTTCAAACTATTATGACAATGTAGAAAAATTTTTGCTTGTAAAATAAAATGATGGTGAATTACTTTATTTCAAACTAAAGAAGTATCATGTACCTCGCCATGAGAAAAAAATTGTACGGCTATCGTTTTGGAAAATACGAATTTCAATTTTTAAGCACGGCCTTATTAAACAACATGCCAAATTACAAATTTAATAAAAAAACGTAACAAATAGAACTGTAAAGAATCTTTTAAGGAACAAAATGTGTTGCTAAAAATTGAAATTGAACACAAATATTCAAGTAACTATTTTTAAATAAGCAATTATAACTCAAACTATTTTTTAAAATGTGAAATGCTTCAGTTTCTCTTCTAAAAATCGTTTGAATTAAAAAAGGTTCTTTTTTGTTGATTTTATAATTCAAGATAAAGATTGGTTAATTTTGATATTAATATTTGATATAAATTCGATTAATAATGTATGGGTAGAACATCCTGAATGTCCTAAATTTCTATTCATGATAAGGTAAAAAACATCATAGATGTTTATGAGGGTTAAAACAACGACATCATTTGGACCATTCTTATTGTTGTTAAAATCCCAACGTTTCGAAATCTAAATGATTTCTTCTTTAATGTCCTAATTTTTTATTCATGATAAGGTAAAAATATCATAGATGTTTATGAGGGTTAAAATAACGACATCATTCGAACCATTTTTATTTTGTTAAAATCCCAAGGTTTCGAAATCTAAATGATTTCTTCTTCAGGAGAACATGTATACAATGAAATCAATAAATTAACAAAAATCAGCTTAAAAAACCAATCATAAAATATTAAAATTAAAAAGATACAGTTTCGTTTATTAGTAATATTTTATGACTGATTTTTAAGCTGATTTTTGTTAATTTAATGATCTCATTGTATAGATATTCCTCTGAAGAGGAAACAACTTAGATTTCAAAACGGGATTTTAACAGCAAAAATGGTCCGAATGTTTTTTATCTTATTATTATCTCGGACGTAAAAGGATTTTAACATATCATCGGTTAAAGAATATATACACTATAAAAAGTTTTTCGGAAATTTTTGCCAAAAAAGGTTTGTCAGCTTGTAATCCGAACATTCTGAAATTTTTCCTAATGCATTTTGAAATTTTTCCTAATGCATTCGGAAATAATTCCGAACTGTAGTTGGAGATTTATTTATACAATCTCCAAAGCTTTACGAAATATTTCCTAGCTTTTCAGAGATTAACCAATATATTCGGAAAATTTTCCAATATTTTCAAAGAAATTACCCATTTTGCTCGGATAAACGTATATCGGAACTTTTTCGGAAAAACTGCATACCATTTAGCCTTAAAAATTTCCAAAATTTTTTACAGTGTATGATTCATGATAATTATAAGCGGAATTTAAGCGGAAGAGGAGAAAAAGGGAATCGCGCTTTGAATAAAATTAAATTAGAGTAATTTGGTTTTTGATGCTTTGGTAAATTCGAGTAGAGTTTAAAGTTTAAAGAGCAGTCTCGTAGCAGCAAATGATGGGGTATTTCAAACGCGTCTATTTTGAGCACATGCAGTTACCGTCCTGGCCTTCTGTCATCGTGTAGTGTACTGTAGGTATAGGCTAGCGTTTTACCCTTCCTGAGCCCCAAGAGGATTACCCTGGTGGATGTTCCGCAAGCCCCTGGCCATCTTTATTCCAGAATGGACAGGTCGAGAGGGTAGGCATCGGACCGTGGTAACTGGCTGCCCTAGTGGGAGCCGTTAAACCTCGTCCCGGGCCACTATACTAGCGATTTCCGTCTGATATACGGCCCTGTGCCACTACCACCCTATCGAGCCCAATTCCAACTTTGGTAGAAGGCACGAGGACCTGCCACTTTGCGCGCCAACTCCAAAGAAACTCGAATAAAAAAAGAAAGAAAAAAGGGGAAAGCAAGAACCTCGTTGAAGTCAATTCCCAAAATGGATGGTTTCACGCCTTGAAAATCTCTTTAAAGTTTCTTCTGATGATAAAAAAGAAAAAAACGAAATATTAATCTGCACTTGCAAACACACTAAATCGCGAAGAATCATTTTTTGATTCAGTAGTGAATCATCCCACGGAAACGTTTTGATCCGATGCTGGATCATTTGAAAACAGTTGAAATCTACGTTATAAAAATATGAATATAGTCGTAGTTTTCAATTTAGCAGTCATATGGATTTAAAACAGAATGATCTAGCATCGGATCGAAAGTGCAAATAGTCCAGGCACCACGTTGTAAAAAAGCATGATTTTCCCGAATAATTCCCCGACGCGACTTTTTTTAAAAATAGCTTCTTGACGCGGTCCTGAATGACCTCTAACAATTTTTTAGAACAGATCGATTGCCAAAGGGGGTTTTTTTTAAAAAGATATTTTAAAAATTCACGTTTGCGTGGACGGGTTATTTCCATTGAGTTCTACAGAAAAAAAGTTCAAATTAAAAAAGAAAGTGTAGACAATTCTAAGAAAAAGAGAAAGAAGAACCTTCTATCTCTAATCACAGAAAAAACTGGGGTTTCTATTAGAACCGATTTTTGATTTCAAGGGAGCTGCAACAAAAAGGAACCTCTCTTGCTGAGAAGGAAATCAAAAGGATAAATTTTTCCAAAGAAACTCAAACTATGAGTTATAATAGAGACTTTTTGTACAGAACTCTTTTTCTGCCTGGACTCATTTCGAGTATTTTACAAGTTAATGATGCACCTTTTACGTTATAATACCGATTCAATGATATTGTACTGTAAAAAATTTAATCAAGAAACTAAAATTATAGGGATTAGTCATTCTTGAAAGGACGATAATGGACAAGAAATATGAAAATTTTTAAGGTTATGTTGAACACTTTTACCGACTGCAGATATTTTTCATATCGCCATCTATCGGATAGCAACGAACTAAAAATGAATCCTCAAAAAGAGTTCTACTGGAGTCACTGTTCTAAAGGATGCCAACTTTCAATTTAACCGCAACATTACCGAACCCCCAGTTTTTTCTGTGAGATTTCGAGATACGGTAATTTAAAAAAAAACCTTTTTTTTCGAATTTCGTCGAAAAATCACTACTTTTTATAACCTTGTGTGTACCATCTGATCGAATGATTTTATGAAGAAATGTTCAATAGACGAGTGAAAATTCAAGTGTTTATCTTTAATTTGACACAAATGGCAAAGTCCTAGCTCCAATAGGTCGGCAGTTACGGCCTCTCAAAGTGGACTACTTTAGTCCTATTTTTCAGGGCAATTTTTCTCTGCTGAATTTTCTCAAAACAGGGCGTTCTATGGGCAAAGTACGATAGTGATGCCCGAGGATGAAATGAAGTAAACAAAATTCTGCTAATTCTGTTAAACATATCTCATTGAAAAAAATTTATTTTGGTCATTCTACTTAATCTACTAAATGCAAGTAAACAATACATACTTTTTATTGATAAACAATTAATTGTTTACAACAAAATCATTTAAACACCTGTTTTTAGTACTTGCTTTCACCGTTTTTCAGTACTCTTGCGGCAAAAAATTATAATTTATTATAAATATTTAATATGATTTTTTTATTAATCAACACTTAATTGTTTACAACAAAATTATTCGAACACCTGTTTTAGTACTTTTTGACCATTTTTGAGTACTTACCAGGGGTGTTAGTTGAAGTTTGCCGGTTTTTTCAATAAAGAAAACACTTAATTCTCAAGGGAATCTCAAAAAT